>JADBJO010003922.1:191878-196322 GCA_016801955.1 Conus betulinus | reverse complement strand
CGGATCCATAGATCGGATCTGATGCGGATCAATAGAACGGATCTGATGCGGAACAATAGAGCGGATCTGGTGAGGATCGGTCACGAGGATCTGGTGCAGGTGGGCGGATCTGCTGCTGCGGATCGGTACTGACGATCCAGAATCCAGGATACGTTCACCACGATTTCACAAAATCTACAAAACTGTATTTAGCGGAAGTTGGTTCAACATTAGCATACTACTTATTCATAAACTTATTCATAAGTCCCGCGGTTGACCAGCCACGGTGGCGCTAGTGGTTAGCGTCGCGGATTGTCGGCTGGGAGGTCGTGAGTTTGATTCCCATCAGAGCTGTTGACACAATGTGGGAATTTTTGGCCTTCCCGGGACTGAGTTTGCTTATGGGTCAGCTGGGTCAGTTTGGAAGACTAGAACCGGGTGGTCGAGTCCAATCCACATAATGATGCGTCTCTGAGAGTGCTGTTCAAATTTCCTGTCCAACTCTGCAGGTGACTGTGACTCTGTGTGTGTGTGTGTGTGTGTGTGTGTGTGTGTGTGTGTGTGTGTGTGCGTGCGTGCGTGCGTGCGTGCGTGCGTGCGTGTGTGCGTGCATGCGTGCGTGCGTGAGTGCGTGTGCGTATCCCTGTCATGCAGTCTCAGACCAGAATGAGACTCGATCGCACATCTTCGTTATCCTCATCTTTATCGATCAACCCCCCCCCCCCCCCCCAATCAGATTTTTGTGACCCTTTATGCCTTGCTCTCATGGTGACATAAGTTTCCATGTCCTCTCCATGTACAGGTCCTTGGTGAATTGGAGTGGAGTCAACGGTATCGGCAAGTCATTTGGGGACCGTCCTTGGACAGGAGTGCTGGCATCCTGCGTATGGGGACGCTCATTCTCGCTGGCTCCGCGACAAAACAATTGCCTACAGTAGGGTGGCTTTGTGGTTAGTATCCTGCGCATTTTCGACCAAAACATGCGTCATCGAACATCACCGAACTGACTGTGCAGAAGCGCAGTATTTCCTCCAGAGGGGTGCCTTATGACGACTACACACCGACTCTCCCTGTGGATCGCTGGTGCCTAGGGTGTGACGGACAACCGGGAGTGTGATGTCATCATGAAGGGGAAGCTGGAACGAGGCGGCGTGGAGGTGATGCCAGTGAAGTGGAAGGGATGATGAGTTAGGAAACAAAAGGTATGGATCTGTATTTTGGATCCAGATCATCGTCCAGATACAGATTTTGTTTGACTTTGACAGGGGTCTGCGGTCTCTGGCGTACCTTCCCACTTTGATGTCGTTTTTTCTGTGTTATCCATCCGACAAGCACACGGTAGGCTGTTCTTTAAGAAAGGAATGAAATGGGATGTAACTTGCACGTAAGTATCTTTTAATGCATGTTTGCGCGTTCCAACACAGGACCTCGGTTTAAAATCTCTGACAAAGATTTGGAGAGGTGTGTTCTCTCGGAATAAACCTCTCGTCTCCTACTCTCTCTCTCTCTAATCTCTCTCGTCCTCTCTCTCTCTCTCTCTCTCTCTCTCTCTCTCTCTCTCTCTCTCTCTCACACTCTCACTCACACAGCTGTTACCCGAGGCAAACACCAAAAACCCAGAACCCTTGCATCAACAAACGCGATGCCTTATTCCCTATTCAAGATACCTTGGTCTGACAGGTTGATTTTTTTTCCCGCCAACAAAATAATCGCGAAATGAAATTGAAAGATTCCTGTCTAATTCTAAAGGGATTTTGTTTTTTTCATTTCCGCGAGCAAAATGAGGTCAGCATGAAAAACATGACGTTACGGGTAATCGAATTTGACGGTCTTATTTTGAATGATGAGTATCGTGAAGAAGACGGTGATAGAGTGTGGATGGAGTTCCATTCTTATCCGACAGAGCTGCGTTCTACTCTTCCTTTCATGATATATATCCCATTGTCAAACAGGCCCAGAAGATACAAATGCCTGCAATGTTTGTCGCACAATTTGAGTAACACTCCCAGTTTGAAATCCACTCAAGGCATGAAACCAGAGTGTGGCTGCTGTAGTCTTTCCCATCCGGGCCTATAGTACATTTACCTAAGAGAAGGGGACAGCCGGGTCTGAAAATAGATCCACACATAAATGTCCCTGATGGGACTTGAACCCGTATCTCCCAACCGGCAGACCTGCAAGGTAGCCACTGTACAATGGTAGCAGTTTTCATTCAGGGATTTTTTTAAAAGTAGGATTAACATAAAGAAGTGATTCGATTTTCACCCTTGAAGGCGGCATAACGCAACCACCAAGACAAGGAACACTAATTTAGTGCTGATGCAATTCTACTCAAGGTCATATAAACTTAAAAAAATAAATCGAATGATGTGCTAAATGCCAAGATTGCCTCTATCAATCAGGTTATCGATATGATCATTACGACAACTCGCTTCGGGACATAAACTGTCAAGAAAAAAGAATGGAAAACCTTGACATTTAACAACGCACGTTTGAAAGACAAGCATTTTTTGTGGACCCTGGAGACACAACGATTGTGCGTACAGAAACAAAAATCTAATTATCTATAACAGCGCACACAAGGTAACAAAAGCAGCTACAAACCTAGATATGAATATTTAATCACGCTTTAGATTGCTACTTATGGAAGTCAGAAGACAAACCATTTTATATGCTGGTCACAAACAAGGGAGACCAAACGGCCAGAAGGAACATCGGTCAATAAAATACTGAGTTTGTAAAACTTTGTAAATGATAGAAGTATACAAACATTTGAAGTGAAGACGGAAAGAAGTTGAATGGTATGACAGTGAGATCGAGAGGAAAGTAGACACACAGGAACGGAAAAAAAACGACCTAATATATCTGTAGTAGTATAGAGGAGGGAGCTTTGTGGAAAACCATTCTAGCCTACAGCAGGAAACTTTGCGAAAAGAATCATTCTATTGCCTGGAGAGTGAAATTAGTGAACGAACAAAAGAGCATTATATCACAAAAAAGTCTCCTTTTTTGCATTTGTATAGGTATCATGAGGTTATAATGAGAAATTTTGATTCAAAGACAGTGTTAGACAGATCAAGATTATCGAAGAAAGCTTTTCATTCAGTAAAAGATATAACAACCTTGAAAGAAGCGCCTCTGTTCTTCAAACAAAAGTTGCAAAATAACAGACACCCAGGTTCAGGTGTGTCTGCGACGAAATTCTTTTAAATTATCTTTAAAGGGGCGAATGCCAGTTACGTAACGCACATTTTGTTCACATTACATGCATCCCTAAATAAGGAAGAAGAAGAAGGAATGCGAAGAATGTGAAGAATGCGAAGAAGAATGAGAAATGTGAAGAGAAGAATGAAGAATGTAAGAAGAAGAAGAAGAAGAATGCGAAGAAGAAGAATGCAAGAAAGAAGAGAAAGAAGAAGAAGAAAGAAGAAAGAGAAGAATGGAAGAAGAAGAAGAAGAATTCGAAGAAGAAAGAATTCGCAAAGAAGAAGAAGAAGAAGAAAAAGAAGGAGATAGAGAAGGAAGAAGAAGAAGAAGAAGAAGAAGAGAAGAAGAGAAGAAGAAGAAGAGAAAGAAACCCGAAGAAGAAGAAGAAAAGAAGAAGAAAAGAAAATAAGGAGAATCACAGGAGAAGGGAGAGAAGAAGAAGGACGGAACGGGGAAAAGAAGAAGAGGGCGATGAAGGATGGGAAATACAATCGTTAAATCTATAAAAGGAGGCGATGAAGCGACAACCCGGACGTATGCCACATGCGGTAATACACAGGAAGGAAATGTACAAGGCTTGCGCTTCCAGTAGATTTGTATCCTGCCCACTAGACCTACAGTATACTTTCTGCCTTTCCTCTGCACCCATAATACACTTACTGAAACTCTGATAAACCTGTTATTTCATAACTTTTTGTGTGAATTTGAAAATTTGAAAATTGTTTTAATCATAATTACTTGTTTCATGCATAATTACTATTGTGTCAGTCGTAAGAGCAAGATAATTTCCAGTATCTAGCGAAAATAAGATAATAAGTGTTTTTTTTTCTGTGCCAAACGGCTGTCCTTTTGCTGAGCAATTATTACGATTTACCACATTTTGAAGTGCAGATTTTGCCATAGAAAAGGCGGTTAGGTTGAAGTTAGATTATCTGACAATCCATAAACATTGGGCTCGTTTTTTTTGTGTTTTATTGCCTAGATTATGCCATGTACGCTATACTGCCGTGCAAACAAACGACGAAGACGATTCTGGTGATGATGAATATGATGACATAGACGCAGATAATAAAGATGTTGAGCAGGATGATAATACTGATGATGGAAAGGATAATGGTGATGATGATTATGATGATGATTATGATGACGATGATGATGACGATGAGGAGGATGAGGAGGATGAGGACAATGAAGACAATGAAAATGATGATGATGATGATGATGATGATGATGATGATGATGGTGATGATGATGATGA
>JADBJO010003922.1:181878-186878 GCA_016801955.1 Conus betulinus | reverse complement strand
CCACCGTGAATTCTAATCTAATTTTATTGTATTGATCAATGCCAAATATCTATAAATAAAAATAAATGAATTTCATATGCTCCAGACCATCATATCCCCCCCCCCCCTCCCCCCGAAAGATGTTTACTCTTCTTAGAAACTATCATGTCTGTGTCTTATCCACATTTACGATCAAATTAGGCCTACTGGCTTCGTGTGTCAAAACATTTATTAGGTTTTGCAGCCGGATAGTACTAACAATTACTTGCAAAATGATAGAAACATTTTAACTGCACCAGGAATCGCCTCCATCCTATGGCTGTCTTTATTTTACATTTTGATGGCTGACCCATTTGTAACGAAAAGAAAATAACTGAGGGCTCAAGACACACCCTTGCATTTGCTCTCCTTGGAAAAATGAAAAAAAAAAAATCAGAGCGAAAACGTTTGTTATAAACGCCTTCTTCTTCTCTGTAACCTCTGCCTCTGTAACCTCCTCTGAACCTTTGCTTGTTCTAATAGATTTTTCAGCTCCTCCTCTGCGCTCATTTTGCAAGACATTTATCATAAATCCAGCGCTTTCATAATCCAACTTGACCCAGTACACTACCACCCTTTCTGTTTATCTGTGCGTCTCTCTCCATTCATACCGCTGCAGCGACAGCGGTGTGGCTTTCAAGCACTCCAACCAAAGACTTTACTGATGATTAGAGGCAGATATGTGTGTGTGTGTGTGTGTGTGTGTGTGTGGTGTGTGTGTGTGTGTGTGTGTGTGTGTGTGTGTGTGCATGCATGCGTGTGCGTGTGCGTACGTTGCGTGCGTGTGTGCGTGTGTGCATGCGCGCGTGTGTGCGCGCGCGCGCGCGCGCGCGCGCGTGTGTGTGTGTGTGTGTGTGTGTGTGTATGTGTGTGTGACTGATGCAGGAGAGGGGAGTACGGGGAGAGAGAGAGAGAGAGAGAGAGAGAGAGAGAGGAGAGAGAGAGAGAGAGAGAGAGAGAGAGAGAGAGAGAGGCAAGTGGAAAGAAGGGAGAATGGGGGTGGTGGTAATGATGAGGGAAGGAGGTGAAGGGTATGACTGTTTCCCAACATTCAGCTGTTAAAAACTGAAAACCGGGTCAATGCATTAGAAGACATCCAGAAAAAAAAAGACGGGAGGTGGGTGGGGTGAGGAGTGGGGCCGTGAGAGAGAGAGAGAGATAGATAGATAGATAGATAGATAGATAGAGAGAGAGAGAGAGAGAGAGAGAGAGAGAGAGAGAGAGAGAGAGAGAGAGAGAGAGAGAGAGGAACGTAGGAGACGTGGATGCGGAAGTAAGGCGCACAGACTTGCCGAAGTTGAGTGACGACCTCCACGACAGTTGGAGGTCAGCTTTATCATTACTTCTACCCCTCTCTCTCTCTCCTCTCTCTCTCTCTCTCTCTCTCTCTCGCCTACCCAGTTATGAAAGTCTGGGCGAGAGAGGAAGAAGAGGGTGGGAGGGGGACGAAGGATGTAGAAATGGGGAAGGAGGAGAGGGACAGCTACCCCCCCCCCCCCCCCCACCCCCACCCTGCCTCCACTGTTCCTAAAGCACGGTAAAAAATGCGAATCGTCTGGGGCTTGCTCCATTTCTGCAGATTGTCTCTCTCTCTCACCACACCCCGGTTACTTTCTTCCCATCACAACCAATCTCCACCTCTAACAGCCTTGAACACAGCTAACCCCTCTGGCTGTCTTTTCCCCGTTCTGTTTGTCTGTCCGTCTGCCTGCCTGCCTGCCCATCTGTCTGTGTGTCTCTCTCTCTGTCTCTCTCAACCTCTCTTTCTGAATGTGCGTGTGTGTGTGTGTGTGTGTGTGTGTGTGTGTGTGTGTGTGTGTGTGTGTGTGTGTGTGTGTGTGTGTGTGTGTGTGTGTGTGTGTGTGTGAGTGTGCGCGCGATAGAGTATCGACCCAAAGGACAGGATTCGTAAACGACCGTGTATTTAAATTTGGAGTGCCAAACATAAGACTGGTCCTCCGCATGTATTGGCCGATTTTAAATCCATTTTTATCTTGATAAGGATCCATGTAATTCCTCATTTTGCTTCTGTGATAAACGAATTATGTGATGCAGCTAAATTGTAGTCACATGTTACCTAAATGTTTTTTTTGTCCACACGAAGAAGAGGGGAATGTTAATGTTAATGTTCTCTCTCTCTCTCTCTCTCTCTCTCTCTCTCTCTCTCTCTCTCTCTCTCTCTCTCTCTCTCTCTCTTCCAGTTGTCCTCAACATTTACTTCTCACAAATAGAATGTTACATGCATACAAATGAAGTTGTATTTGTATTTCGGAAAATCTACCTGTAAAAACAAACAATTAACAAAAAGAGTCTTCTGTCTGCCATTTTAATCCTCTCACTGGAAGAAGCCCGAGGTAACCATTTTTGTGTCAGAAATCCCCAGTGCGTAAATGATTAACGTCTGGGTTTTAGACTTGTGCGTATTCTAGAAAGTTATGTAGTTTATATCTTCGTATCATTGTAGAAAACAAAAGTCTATTATTCTACGTACCATTCTATCAATTGTACAGCAGTCTCCTATACCCGTTCTTAAAAACAAAATATTTTTCAATGCTGATCAGTGAGGATGAGGATGATTAACACGATGCTACGGATTTCAATTCCGGTTTGAGGCTGCTTGACAGGGCTGTACTCTACACTTACTTTCATGATATATCCCGGCGTCGACCAGGCCCGAGACATACAGACACCTGCAGTGTTGGTCAGAAAATTTGAGCAATACTCTCAGAGACGCATCCATTACGTGGATGAAACTCGACAGTGTGGTCCCTGTCTTCCCAACTGAGCCCGTTGCAAACTCAGCTCTGGATAGGAGCCGACCTGGGCAGAAAACCCCCCACAAATAAATGGTTCTGATGGGAATCGAACCCACGACCTCCCAGCCAGAAGTCAGCGACGCTAACCACTTCGCAACGGCGGCTGGTAGAACAGAATCATTCTTTGTGCGGATGAGGACCAACATTGTTTCTTGCGCCCTGGCGGGAAATCAGTTACGCCGCCTCGCTCACAGCCCTCAACTGGCTTTTACAGTCGGCTGGGCTATAAACAACAGTGATTTGATACTTAGCTCATAAACTGTCTCGTCGACGTCTCGTTGAGACAGGTCTCTTCGGTACTGTCTTTCTGATGATGTCAGTGTTTAGCACAGTTACGTCGTTCTATTCATCCACTCCTATCTTTCCACACCCATGCTACTTCGTGCAGCGTCGTCCCGTCTGAACGCAGTACCTATGGAGCCCAGTTCCATTTTCTTTGTGGGGTCTGTGGCTCCGTTCAGACAGATAGGCACCGGGTCCCAGCGGAGTGAGGACGGAGTTTCATTGTCCCATTTGTATACAGGCTCTCGCACAACCGGTCACTGTTACAAATTCTATGCCCTGTTGTTATTCATTATCAGAAAATTTATATAGCACCTGCCGTCAGTTAGAGACCAAGCTCTAAGCGCTTTACAATCTGAGCTTTTCGTTAACACGACGAGCTGCTCACCCTTGGAGAGTCGACTGAAGAGCTGCCTGCCGGCGCTATATTTGCCCGTTTTGCCTTTTATTTTGTTCAGTCACTCAGTCATTCTTTCACTGCTTATTCACGGAGGATGCATGTAATGTGCATATGTATCATCCATACTACTGGCCATACTGGCCTTTTCTTCGAAAATTGATGATGGGATTTGATATGGGTGCAAGATGTTACGCGTGCATTCACACACGGAACGTCGCCTTTTTGTCTCATTCGAAGGACTTTTTGAGAAAGGGAGTCAGAGACAATGTTACCTCCAAGAAAGAAAAAAAAAAAAAAAAAAAGAAAGCTGCCTGTACCGAAAGACCCCTGACGGGGATTCGAACCCGAAGTCCCAGGATCACCAGGATCACAAGTCTGACGCTCTACCAACTGTGTTATTCTGGTCTTCTATGTACACTGGGACAATTGACATTTTTCGCCCATTTGCGATCTTTGGAGGGCGGGTCATACCTTTGTTACAAACTCTGGGCCTGGCTAATAGGTATTGGGGCAGAATGACACCACAGCCCTTTTTCTGTAGGAAATGAGCATTGGTCGCATATTTGCGAGGCCTTCTAGGGCCCAGTGGTAATGGAAACTAGTGGATTATCCCCCTTTTTGTATATCTTTAACTATGTATGTATGTATATATATATGTATGTATGTATGTATGTATGTATGTATGTATGTATGTATGTATGTATGTATGTATGTATGTATATGTGTATGTATGCATGTATGCATGTATGTACCGCTGCGTGTGTGTGTGTGTGTATGGGAGAGAGAGAGAGAGAGAGAGAGAGAGAGAGAGAGAGAGAGAGAGAGAGAGAGAGAGAGAGAGAGAGAGAGAGAGAGATGATCCCAGTTTCCAACAAGCAAATGAAATCAAAACCTGGCAGAACTAGTGCCATGGCAGGATTTTGTCCATGCTAGAGTGTATTTTGGGCTTGCTTACATTACTGGAAGAGAAAAACCACACCTTGATAAAATTTTTATTCTACAGACAGATAGACAGTCGGGGAGAGAGAGAGAGAGAGAGAGAGAGAGAGAGAGAGAGAGAGAGGAGCCTAAAGGCACAGACCTTCCACGCAATTCCAAAACAAAATGGATCTCCACAGCTAGCATCACTATTTAGCTTATTACCAGACACACACACACACACACACACACACACACACACACACACACACACACACACACACACACACATACACACACACACACACACACACACACAGAGAGAGAGAGAGAGAGAGAGAGACAGACAGACAGACAGACAGACAGACAGACAGAGAGAGACAGAGACAGACAGAGACAGACACAGAGACAAAGACAAAGATTGAGGCAAAGAGAGAAACAGGAGAAACCACACACCACACACACACACACACACACACACACACACACACACACACAGAGAGAGAGAGAGAGAGAGAGAGAGAGAGAGAGAGAGAGAGAGGTGGGGGGTGGGGGGTGGGGGTGGG
>JADBJO010003922.1:164378-171878 GCA_016801955.1 Conus betulinus | reverse complement strand
AGAATGTAACAGAATCATAGGCGCTATGTCTCCATCCTATTCCAAAGTGTACCCACTGATGAATGTCAGCAAGGAAACGAAAGTCGACTCTGGACAGGCCATACAGATGCCTCTGTTTACCTGACAGACCTTTATGGTTTACACATTAACCCCTTTTCCCATGCTCCCATCTCTTCACGCACACACACACACACACACACACACACACACACACACACACACACACACACACACACACACACACACACACACACACATACACACACACACACAACACACACACACACACACACACACACACACACACACACACACACACACACACACACACACACACACACACCCCACTCCCACACTCCACACTCTTTTTTTCTGCTACAAATCTTTTTCGGGTCGTTGTCTTAATGGTGCACAGGATTGTTTTCCTCTGTTTGGCTTTCCCCACACACACACACACACACACACACACTCACACACACACCACACTCCACACACACACACCTCCACACACACACACACACAACACACACACACACTCACACACACACACACCACACTCTCTCTCACACACACACACACACACACACACACACACACACTGTCACACACACACTCACACACACTTACTCACTCTTCCCCCGCTCCTCTCCCACTCCTTTTTTTTTTTTCTGCTATAAATCTTTTTCGGGTCGTTGTCTTAATGGTGCAGGGATTGTTTTCCTCTGTTTGGCTTTCCCCCATCTCTCTCCCTCTCTGTCTGTCTGTCTGTCTGTCTGTCTGTCTGTCTGTCTCTCTCTCTCTCTTCTCTCTCTCTGTCTGTCTCTCTGTCTCTCTCTCTCTCTCTCTCTATATATATATATATATGTGTGTGTGTGTGTGTGTGTGTGTGTGTGTGTGTGTGTGTGTGTGTGTGTGTGTGTGTGTGTGTGCGTGTTACGCTGAACAATTTAGTAGTGGGGCAAAACAAGTGCAGGCTAACAATTCTTCCGTCATTGTATTAATGACTTGGCAAAAATCTAAATAAAAGAAAAAAAAAAAAAAAAAACCAGGAGTTTGGGGGGGGGGGTGTGGGGTGTGTGGGGGGGGGGGGGGGGGGGGGGGACGTGGCGACGGAGAGGAATAAAATGAAAACATGAATTAAGAAAACATATTATAAATGTTAAACCCTTCTCGAGAACCTTTGTAACTCCTCTTGAAGACAGATCTATTCATCTTGCCCGCTCCTAGGCCTTTCGCCCGCTGGATCGGATTCATCAGGGAGACACGGCTATTTGTGCCTGTGCTCCCTTGGCGTCAAATGGAGATACACCACAGCCCACAATTCTGCAGTGTTCTCACCACCAAGGGTTCAGGGTTCGACCAACAGCACCCCAAAGAAGCCATCAGAGGGATGAAAAGTGAAACAAAAGAAAGAAAGCGTAGTAAGAAAATAAAGTCGCTGAAAAAGTAGTATCAGTACATTAACAGTATAACATATAGAGGAAATCTTTGAGCCTATGCTTGATGATCTATTCAAGGATGCAAGGAAGGTCAAAAGATGTGAAACAGTCCGAGTGACCAGCTCTGCTGTTTTGATAACCTAAGCATTGTCAACAGCTAAGAATTATGCAGAACTGTTTATTTGGATCTCCTAAGAGACGCAATATTGTGCAAGAGATGCAATATGTTACGCTGAACAATTTAATAGTGGTGTGGGGGGTGGGGGGTGGGGTGGATTCTTCTGTCATTATATGAATGACCTGGCAAAGATGTGAAAAAAAAAGAAAAAAAAACAGGGGTAGGGGCAGGGAAGGAGGGGGGAGGGGGGGGGGGGGGGGTCGAGAGAGGGGTGGAGGGGGAGCGGGTGAGGAATGTAAGAAGAAAGAAAATGAAAACGAAATATCAGGAAAATATATGATGAATAATCAACCCTTCTCCAACAGCACATAGGAACAATTGTAATCCATCTTGAAAACTGTGCCATTCGTATCGCCTACACACACACACACACACACACACCACACACACACACACACACACACACACACACACACACACATAGATAGATAGATAGATAGATAGATAGATAGATAGATAGATAGATAGATAGATAGATAATTAGATAGATAGATAGATAGACATACTGAACAAATAAGTAGTGGGGGAAACAAGTGCAGGCTAACAATTCTCCCGTCATTATGGTAATGACTTGACAAAGATTTGAACTTAAATAAAAAAAAAAGAAAAAAAAGAAAAAAAACAAGGGGTGTGTGTGGTGGGTGGGGGGTGTGTGTTGAAGATGAGATGAAAAAATGGGAATACAGAATTAAAGAAAATATGTTATGAAATGGTCATTTTGGTCCAGTCCTTTATATTTTCGGACCAACTCTTTCTCTGCCGTCCTCGTCTGCGCCCTCCTTCAACGGTACCTTGAAGGATGGTTTTGGGAGAGGGTGTTGTGACGAATGACGTGGCCAAACCATGCCATCTTCCCGTCGTTTGACGGTTGCCAGAAGTGGTTCGTGGGCCCAACTAGGTTGGTGACCAGGTTCCGCACATAATCATTGGTCTTGTGTTCTTTGTAGGAGATGCGGAGTAGTTTCCTCAGGCACCTGGTCTCAAACGCCTGGATTCTTCTTTCTGTTTCGGCCATCAGTGTCCATGTCTCGCAACCATATAAGAGGATGGAGACCACTAGTGACTTGTAGAGCCGGAATTTTGTGTGGAATTTGATGTTGCTCTTCCACACTCTGTTCAGTCTGGCCATCGCTGCTGATGCGGAGTTGATCCTGATTCGGATTTCTGCTGTGCAGGTGCCATCTTTGGACAGGGTTTGCTCCCAAGTACCTGAAGCTGGTCACTTCTTCCAGGGGCTCACCATTCATGGTTATGTTGGCACTGCTGTTAGTCGTGCTGTTGACCATGACCTTTGACTTCTCTGTGCTGACCTCCATGCCGTAGGCACTTGCTCTTGTGACAAGTCTGTTTGTGAGATCCTGGAGCTCGGTGTTGCTGCCCCCCATGAGGTCGATATCGTCTGCGAAACGAAGGTTGCAGACCGGCCTGCCCGCCAATGCTGATGGAGGTGTGGTGTTCTTCGAGGGTCTCTTGCATGATTCTCTCCAGAAAGATGTTGAAAAGGACTGGAGATAGTAGGCACCCTTGCCTGACTCCGACTGTGGTCGGGAAGAACTGGCCCTGCTGGCTATTGAGAAGTACTGTGCTGCTGGAGTGTTCGTAGAGGGCCTGGATGACTTGGACGAGCCTCTCATCAATGTTGAAGTCTCTGAGAACCTGCCATAGGCCGTTGTGCCACACCCGGTCAAATGCCTTCTTAAAGTCAATGAAGTTGTGGAAGAGGTCCTTTTGGTGTTGTAGATGCTTTTTCAATCAGGACTCGGCAGTTGAAAATTTGTTCCACAGTGCTCCGCCCTCTTCTAAAACCTGCTTGTTCTTCTGATAGCAGTTCCTCAGCCTTGGATTTCAGTCGGTTGAGGATGATGCGAAGCATGACTTTGCTGGGGTGGCTGATCAGACTTATAGTCCTGTAATTTTGGCATTGTTTGAGGTTGCCCTTCTTGGGTAAAGGGAATCACCAATGACTGGGTCCACTCTGTTGGCCACTTCTTTTCTGTCCAGATCTTCTGACATAGCATTGTTAGAGCCTCTGTGGTCTCTTTCCCTCCGTATTTCACAAGCTCAGCTGGGACATTGTCCACTCCTGGGGATTTCCCTGGCTTCAGACTCTGTATCGCGGCCTCAACCTCCTCCTTCAGTACTTGGAGACTGTTCTCACTGTCTGCGGGTCGTTGGTTGTCCCTGCAAAATGGATGTGTCTGGGTTGAGCTGGTAATTGTAGAGGCCCTCACAGTATTCTGTCCACCTCTTCAGGACTTCATTCTCTGTCAGTAGCTTGCCATCCTTATCTTCGATGACCGCTGATCTTGTCTGGTTAGTCTTATTGAGGGTCTTGAGTGTGTTGTAGGCTTCTTTGCTGTTCCCTGCTTCCATGCCTTTCTCGATTGCTTCGCACTGCTCCTCTATCCAATTTTCCTCGGCTGTCTTCATCTTCTTCTGACCTTCTCTGTTCACCTGTTGGTACTGCATCCTGGCTTCGTCGCTGGAGTGTTTCTTTCCTCTTAGTTCCCGCCTCTTGTCACATAGATCTAAGACCTCGTTTGTAACCCAAGGCTGGATCTTCTTCTGCTTCTTTCCCACAACTTCTTCAGCTGTTGTAGTTAGCACCTCTTTGATGTTATTAGCAAGGGTGTCTACATCGCTGTCCACTAAGTTGAGGGCAGCAAACTTCCCGCCTACTTGAGCCTGGAACACCTCTGCAATTTCGGGGGTCCTTCAACTTCTCTAGGTCAAAGCGAATGCGGGGGTTTCTTTGGACAACGCTTACACTTCAGCTTGAGCTTGAAGGTTGCCAGGACAAGATCGTGATCGCTGCCAATGTCGGCGCCTGGGAATGTTCTTGTTTTTGCTTTGTTGATGCTGGACTTGTAGCGTTGTGGGGCCAGAATGAAGTCTACTTGGTTGTGAACTTGCCCATTTGGTGAGTGCCAGGTTGTGATTCTGGACAGCTTGTGTGGGTGGAGAGTGTTGGCTAGGGTAAGTCGATGGCTTTTGGCAAACTCCAGCAGTCTAAGGCCTCTGTCGTTGGTTTCCCCAATGCCGAAGAGAGAGAGAGAGAGAGAGATAGAGAGAGAGAGAGAGAGAGAAGAGAGAGAGAGAGAGAGATGAAAATACGCGAATGAGAGCTAAGAGAGAGAGAGAGAGAGAGAGAGAGAGAGAGAGAGAGAGAGAGAGAGAGAGAGAGAGAGAGAGAGAGATCTTGTGAAAAAGACAACGAATGAGAGCTTGCGAACAAGCAACACTGATACGGCTTTAATAAATAGGTTAGAGATATATATATGTGACAAAGAAAGTGCTTCATTTGTCTCCAACAACGGGGCACGTCTTGTGAAATGACCAGATGTACGCATCCAATGTTTCTCCTGCACTTTGATATTGCTTTCATTTGTCTCCAACGGGGCTACGTTTTGTGAAACTGCTTTCTCCCATCTTTTCTGCTTCAATACTCATCCCTGTTGGATTCCTCCTGTCTCTGTGAATATCGACCTTACTTTGCTGTGTTTTGTGTTGTTTATATTGTACTGATTTTTCTGATTGGTTTCTTCCTGGCTTTTTCTTTTTCTGCCTGCCCCCCCCTCCCCCCCCCCCTCCCTCTTCTCCTGTCTGTTCCTCTTGTCTGTCTGTCTGTCTGTCTGTCTTGTCTGTCTCTCAGTCCTCTCTCTCTCTCTCTCTATCGGCTCTCTCCTCTTCTTTCTCTCCGATCTCTCACCCGCTCTCGACCTCCCTTCCCCTTTCTCTATCCTCTATCTCTCTTCATAGATCTCTCCGATCATCTCTCTCTCTCTGTCTCTGTCTCACGTTTCATGACGAAATCCTAACAGCTCATATCACAACGTCAAAAAATCACATGAGCGTTGATATAGGCCAGTTGGCTCAGTCTACAACCGTAAGCAAGGAATAGAAGAGATGGGAGCTGGGGGACACGAGGATGGAGTAGGGGATGGCATAGGGAGTGGGGGGTGATGGGTCGGAAGGCATGGGGTAGAGGGAGGAAACTATGAAATCAGAACTGTTGATGTGAATTTAATTTTTTTTTCTTGAGAGAGAGAGAGAGAGAGAGAGAGAGAGAGAGAGAGAGAGAGAGAGAGAGGAGAGAGAGAGAGAGAGTATTTGCCCTGCTTTCCGGCCCTTATGACACTATGCACTTTTTTAACATCCAAAACATTATCATTAAGTGTCCATAGTCCCATGACATAACTTTCTCAGTAGAAAGAAAAAAAAAGACCAAACCCCCCCCCCCCCCAAAAAAAAAAAAAAAAAAAAAAAAAAACTCTCTTAAAATTGTCTTGATTTTTCTTTTCCACTGCATTCAAGCTTGCTATTTCTTGACACAAGACAAAAACACATGATTTTTTTTTTTCCCCTAGTACAAGATAACACCCAAATAGAAGTCCTAAACTTAGCACATGATTCTGTTCTATCTGATTCCAGGTGTCGTTATTTAACCATATTTGTTCCAATTCACGGCCTCCCAGACATTCACAAGCAGGTGAAAATAGATGAATGTTGACCCAGGTTATCGGCTGCAGCTGATTTGTTTAGTCTGTCTGATGCACAAACCCGTGAAATGTTGTTAAACGGTTGTGAGTTCTCCATGCCAGCTGTGTTGAGGCAGTTTTCCATTAACTGTACCCCGTCACTGTCTCACCCCGACAGCCAAAACAGGAGATAGGTTTTGTGTGTGATAATGGCCCATTCATCTTCATTTAGCCCGTGGCACGATCACTTGAAGATGGAGGAAGATGGATATCTACTGCATACGTGTCTTAAAAAGGTGAGACTGTGAGTGAGTGAGTGAGAGAGAGAGAGAGAGAGAGAGAGAGAGAGAGAGAGTGTGTGTGTGTGTGTGTGTGTGTGTGTGTGTGTGTGTGTGTGGCGCGCGCGCGCGCGCGTACATGTGTGTGTGTGTGTGTGTGTGTGTGTGTGTGTGTGTGTGTGTTGTGTGTGTGTGTGTGTGAAGAGAGAGAGAGAGAGAGAGAGAGAGAGAGAGAGAGAGAGAGCGAGAGAGAGAGAGAGAGAGAGAGAGAGAGAGAATGAATGGCAACAAACACAGACCCAGACATAGGGATGAAGGTGGCGCGATGAGAGACAGAACGGGTCTAAGAATGTCTGCTGGTCTCTCTGCTAGACATCTCCTGTTCATCTCTCTCTCGTTCTTCACAGATGATGTCACACCCCCACAGGGATACATACAGTTGAGGGAGGCAGTCTAATGCGTCAGATGGATTGACGCTTGCATGAAAAGAAACGCTGATATTGTGAGATCAACTAACTGAAGGGAAAAGGCAAGACAAACAGACAGACAGAAAGAAAGAAAGACAGAATCAGTGAGGAAACAGGTTAGATGTTTGCAACGAAAGTTTTTTTTTTTTTTTTAACCATCAAACGAAGATGGTGCATTATGAACGTGTAACATCACCCTTACATGATATTCATATATCCATGTTAATCATTATCATTGAGAGAATCATTTCATATCTTCACACTGGAAACAGAAACGCGGTAAAACAAGAACAAAACATGTTCGGTCAGTTTTTTCTTTTCGTTCGTTGTGCCTGGATTAAGGCAAAGAAGTGACACATGAGCACACGAATTATCATTTGTTGGTTGTGAGTATATGTGAGAGGTGCATCCAAGTAGAGCCGTTGCTATTGATAGATTACGATGGCTACTAAGAATCTATGGAAGCATGGATATAGCGTTCAACTTTTGAAAGTATGGACGAATTTTCTTTGGAAAGTTATGAATTTTATGGATGAACCATTTCCTACAAAGTTAGTGAAAAAAGTAAGTAAGGAAGTAAGTAAGTAATAAGTAAGTAAGTAAGTAAGTAAGTAAGTAAGTAAGTAAGTAAGTAAGTAAGTAAGTAAGTAAGTAATAGTA
>JADBJO010003922.1:150000-157500 GCA_016801955.1 Conus betulinus | reverse complement strand
TGAGAGAATACGAATACGGATATTTTATGAGGGGTAAAATGCTTAAGCTTATAGCGTTTTTAAAACCACGCCCCTCAAGAACAACAACAGCAACAAACAATATTAAAATGGACATATACATGATCCACGAAAAGGAAACAATGAACAAGCTTATAACGACTAAACATGATTAACATAAGTATTACCTGGTAACGATGGTTAGGTCACAATTTAGGAATATGTACATTACGAGATTCGGAAAGAGAGAGAGAGAGAGATCTGAGAGAGAGATGGAGAGAGAGAGAGAGAGAGAGAGAGAGAGAGAGAGAGAGAGAGAGATTTTTATGTATTAGTCCATTATTAACAGAATATATGAATCTGACAACGAGAAGAAATGCAAATTACGGCCTGGAGAATAGATATGAATGTAAGGGGCTGCATGCTTTTGTTTTTTTTTTTTTCCCCAAAAATGTCATTCTTAATATGAGAAATGCTTCAATAAAAGAATAAGAAAAAAAAAATTCAGAATCCATTCTGGAGGTTGACGACATCACCAAGCATAATTGAATAGAGGAGACACGCTATTGAATTGAAGATAAGATAAGACAACGTTGCTTATAGCCCAGCCTATTGAATTAAAGGACAGTTATGTTTTTAACTAATGGTTGTGAGAGAAAGGTAATTAAGAGCAAAGGGAATCTCATTTCTTCTCATTTCTTTCTTTGACACAACAACAAATGAGACCCCTGTCTTTGACAAGGGTCTATGTTTAATGACGAACCGCTGCTAACAACATCATCAAATAGCGGGGGCCGGAAAAGCTCGGTTGGTAGAGCGCTGGACTCGTAATCCAAGGGTTACGGGTTCGAATCTCCTCCGGGCCGTTTCGGTACAGGGGGATTTTCCCCTCAGAGTTAACGTTGGTCCTGACTCCATTTCCCATGCAGTCCTTCGAATGAGACTATAAACCGAAGTTCCGTGTGTGAACGCACGCATAACATCTTGCACACACGTAAAATCCCATCACCAACTTTCGGAAGAGAAGGCCAGTTTGGCCGTTAGTGTGGATGACACGTTACACACAGCATGCAACTTCCCCGAAGATGGAGTATGGCTGCCTTAATGGCGGGATAAAAAAAAAAAAAACGGTCATGCACACAAAACTCCACTCCCTTTGTAGGGCAGATGGGATTAATACTTGCCTGTACAGACAGGGAATGTTCGCAGGAGTATCAGCCTGCGTACGCAGAAAAAGAACAACATTATCAAATTTTAAATCTTATTGTTTCTGATGATAAATGCTTATTCGTATTGTCAGGCATCGGTTGTCCGTCCTTTTTGGCTTTTTTTTTTTCTGTTTCTATGAATTTCTTCTTTTTAAGTCTACCGAGGGGCTTGTGACCCCTTTTGACGTGTGCGAAGGGTTCACTGGGACATACACCCCGATTGGCGACTCACAGCTCTGGCACCGCTGTGTATGAGCTGCACGAGGGCGCAATACCCGTATTCCCCTGCTGCTGTCACCTTTTACCTATCGGATGGGTCAAGGTGAGTTCTTGGTGTATTGAAAATAGCTTGTAATATATCCCCCCCCCCCCCCCCCCCGCCACCACCAAAAAAAAAAAAAAAAATCCGCTCATTGTGTATTTTTGTATTCGTTCTTTTCCAACTTATCAGAATTATTTATCACAAGAAAAATTATTCCTATAAAATATCTTTTTAACCACCCACCATACTGACCCCCCTTTTTTCCCTTCCAACCTTAATTAAGATAAACACTGTATAATGACGCAAAGAAACTCTGGCCAGGACTGTGCTTTTTCTAGCCTCGGCTCTTGTCCTGCCTTGGTGGTCCGCGTCATGCTCCAGGGTGGCGCCTGGGTTCCTCTCTCCTTTGCGAGAGGAGTTCCGTCCCTCACCCCCCCCTCCCCCTCTTCCTGTCCTACGCAGCTAGCTGACCTGAAGCGGTTGGTGAAATAAGCCAGTGACGTACCACCACGATGTGGTGTTATGAATGCATGGTGAACGGGGAGACACAAGAAGTGTGTTCCGAGAGGTCGGGGGGGGGGGGGGGGGGGGGGGGGGGGGGGGGCTTGAAACTTGACTGTTGACCCTCAGCCTTAAACGGACCTTGTGGAGTCCCCATAGAAACATTATGCCGAAGTGGAGACGTCGTTTGTGTATACTGAAAAAAAAAAAAGACAGAGAAAAATCAACGAACCAACCAACCAGTCAACCAACCAACAACCATCCAACCATCCAACCAACCAACCAACCAAAACAAACACAAAAGAGCTTTGTACCCAAATTCTCAGGCCAACACTGCGGTCTTATGATCTTCGACGAGAGGCTCTCTTTTTCTTTTCTTTTGTGAAAGTTCGTTTTTGGCCAGCTAGGTGATTTATCATGACTTTGAATGGATTCTCCCCTAGCATTTTGGAAGTTCCCCCCTAGATTAGTTCCCATCCTTTGTGGGTTCTCTCGGGGGGGGGGGGAGGGGGGGGGGGGGGGGGAGGAGTAGGGGAGAGGAGGAATATCAGGAATGGAAAAACTTGAGACATAAACTGTTTTCTTTCCCTTTGGAAATCATTTTTTTTTGTTTAGATGTTCTCTATGAATGTGTTGTAATGTGAGTGGTGCAATAGACAGCACCCCCAAACGCATTCCGGGTGATCTCCAAAAAGCTGTGAAGCTTCTTCGGAAGCATTTCCGTTTACGCCCGTCTTATAATATAAGATACTGTAACACCGTTGGTGGGTATTCAGCTTCGTGAGTCTCTCGGACGTTGACCCTCTTTGAGGCCATTCTCCTGCCTGATAAGTGGGTACGGGTTTGCTGGAAGAGATGTTGATAATGACATTATATGTGGAGTGTGTGCTGTCAAGTCGTGTTGCGTTTCGCTGCTTGTTGCGCGGGGCGCGGACCATGAGATTTCTGTTGGCTTGATTTTGCTGACCAAGTTGCTTTATGCCCATATGCAGTCACTCATCCTGACAAAGAGCTGGTTACGCATGTCATGCATTACACAGAGTTTAGATAAAGGTTGAGTGTGCAAAGGAAAATCGCTTTTACAAGATAAAGCGTCTATTTTTTATGTGTGGAGAGAGAGAGAGAGGAGAGAGGAGTGAGAGAGAGAGAGAGAGAGAGAGAGAGAGAGAGAGAGAGAGAGAGAGAGAGAGAGAGACAGAGAGAGAGACTGAGAGAGAGAGAAGAGAGAGAGGAGAGAGAGAGAAAGAGAGAGAGAGAGAGGAAAGGAAACGAACATTATTTCAGTATAGGCCACAACCTTTTCTGAATTGGGAAAGGTTTGGGATAGAGGAGGGTTGAGTGCGGCGGGGGGGGAGGGGGGGGAGGGGGGGAGAGGGGGGTGGGGGTGCTGGAGTTCACATGCACAGGTGTACAAAATAAAATTCAAAGCACACAATACACAAAAACAAAAATTAATGGACAATCTAGCATCTCATGGTTAATATCCTAATGTACTGTAGCAAAGCACACGTCACGCAGTTATTATATACAGCTTAACTAAGATTGACAGCCTTCCCCCGGCTGTATACAAGTATATGCATGCATTTCTCAGATTTTTTGTTTGGTAATCATTAGTCAAATCATACGGAACTGGCATGGATATGCATTTAAGCGAAATTTATCAATGTCACAGGTTAATCAGAGAGAGAATTTATCAAGTCACAGATGAGGAATCAGAGAGAGAGAGAGAGAGAGAGAGAGAGAGAGAGAGAGAGAGAGAGAGAGAGAGAGAGAGAGAGAGAGAGAGAGAGAGGTTGGGGGCGTTGCTGTCAAGTGTATTGACACGTAGATACCTGCGATAAAGAAGCTGACGTGACTAATAAAACAAAAAAAACAAAAAAAAGAAGAAAAAAAGTTGTTCTCTCTCGCAGCTGTTGATGTGTCTATAAGTCGACAAGATTAAATGACAAAACAAACGGCCGCAAACACTACAAAACCCATTTTAACAAAAAAAAATAGTTGAAACGATGGAATGTCGTCAAAAGATGAAAAAACCCGTTAGATTTTGGCACAGATCCATGCAATGAAACGGAATGATCTATCAATGGACAAGAGAGAGAGAGAGAGAGAGAGAGAGAGAGAGAGGAGAGAGAGGAGAGAGAGGCCTCTGAAGAGAGAGAGAGAGAGAGAACGAATCAGTTCATTAATAATAGCTAACATGTTTCACCAGATAAATTTAAAACAAAGGTATTTTTGCAAAAGCATCTGGAAGAACTGAGAAAGATGACGAAACTCCGTTCAGCGCGTCGCTGGTCAGGGTGAGCTAGTTTTAGGGACCTTCCCTTTAAATGAAGGTAAAGCCCAAGTGGGTCAAGCTGAAATTAGAATTCACATATATCCATAAGCTGCTACTCGCCTTTAGATTCCAAGTGGAGACAAGCACTTCCTTGACGATTGTTGCCATTGGGACAGAATATGAATGCGTCTCCTACGGCAGTTGGCTAGTGTAACTGTGACTAGAAAGCGTAAAGGTAGGATTGAAAAATGGACTGGAGAGAAGAGAGTGAGAGAGATGGGAGGAAAGAGAGAGAGAAGAGAGAAAGAGAGAGAGAGAGAGGGAGAGAGAGAGCATGAGAGAGAAAGAGAGAGAAAGAGAGAGAGAAAGAGAAAGAGAGCATGAGAGAGAGAGAGAGAGAGAGAGAGAGAGAGAGAGAGAGAGAGAGCATGAGAGAGAGAGAGAGATCATGTGCGTGTGAGAGAGAGAGGAAAGAGGGAGAGAAAGAGAGAAGGAGAGAGAGAGAGGGGGGGAGAGAGAGAGAGAGAGAGAGGGAGAGAGAGAGAGCATGTGTGTGTGCGTGTGTGTTGTGTGTGTGTGTGTGTGTGTGTGTGTGTGTGTGTGTGTGTGTGTGTGTGTGTGTGTGTGTGTGTGTGTGTGTGAGAGAGAGAGAGAGAGAGAGAGAGAGAGAGAGAGAGAGAGAGAGAGCAAAACAAAGCAAAACAAAGCAAATCAAAACGGACAAGCGGACAAAAAAAGCGCGAACAAAAACAGAGCTGAAAAGAACGAAGATGCGAATGAAGCTAACTTTCCAAATCTGCAACATCCCTCCGCGTCTCTTTGTGACGTTGACATTTCTCTTCCAGAAAAAAAAAAAACAAAAAAGCCCTTCGTTGATGGATTATTGAACGAAATACAGAGCCCTCTACTTTAAAAAAAAAAAAAAAAAAAAAAAAGAAAACAAATGAAAAAAGAAAGGGAGAACAAAATGAAGAAGAAAAAAGGAAAGAAAAAAGAACGAAAGAAAAGAACGAAAGAAAGAAAGGAGAAAAAAATAGAAAGAAAGGGAAGAAAGAAAGAAGGAAGGAGAGAGGAAGGAACAAACCAAAAGTTGATCCATGCTTCGGTTTTTTTTTCTCATGTTTACACGTGTCTTTTTTTGGGGGGGCTTCATTTTTTAAAATTCTGATTTATATAAGTTTGGAAAGGATTTCAATGAATTCAGTTACTCTGGTGTCTCGTCATTTTCTTCCATAATACAGCGCTTGAAAATGAAAAGTTTCGTTCCCTCTGACATATGTTTGGTCTTTCTTCGTCTCTTGGTTAAAAGCTTTTGACAGTATACAGCATTCTGCTGTCATCAGTTTTAAAGCCCGTTCTCTTATAAAAAAAAAAAAGTCAGTTTTCTTACAGAATAAAAACCCTTAGTTGTTTTTCTCTCTGCGTGTGATGCTTAATTTGCAAGCCTACTAAAAACCTTTAGTTGTTTTTCTCTGCATGTGATGCTTAATCTACGATCAGCTTACTAAAAACCTTTACTTGTTTTTCTCTTCTTAGGGATGCAAAATTTACTTTCAGCTTAAAAGTATATCCTTTCTGTGTGTTTTTCTTTTTAATTCCCAGCATCTGTCAGCTGAGTCTTCTTAACGCAACTGTTCTATTAGCTGGCTTCAATGCTGATTTCTTCTCTACAAATGCGTTCTGCCCGGTAGTTCTTAAGTCACCCTGCTCCAAACAGCGAGCTTCATAATCCAGTCAACCCATCCGGAAGAGTCTATCACTCTTTACCTGAACGCACACTATGCAGCAGCCTTCTTTCCTGAGCATTGTCACTGAGCGCAGGTGAGGCGTGAGGCGTTGACACGAGGTGTCTACAGTTTGCAGAAGAGCGGCTCTTTTGGCAGTCTTTGTCTTCCAGTCCTGCTGCGCGCGTTTCCTTAGAGGGGATTGAAACCGTGGGTTTTTAGTGACAGAGCGCCTCATCTCGCTCTGTCTGTGGGGCTGTCTGCCTTAACCCTGCCTGCTTGCTAGACCGTTTTTCTTCTGTCTGTCTGTCTGTCTGCTTTCGCTTCCGTCTTCATTCATTTCTGTCTATATTGTTGTGTCTGTCTTTTTTCTCTGCCTGCCTTTCTATCTGCCTGTCTGCCTACCTGCCTGCTTATCTGTTTGTCTGTCTGTCTGTCACACACACACACACATACGCACACACACACGCGCGCGCGTACACACGTATACACAGGCTTATACACACGCACAACACACACACACTCACACAGAACACACACGCACAGCACACACACACACATACACACACACGCGCTCGCGCGCGCGCACACACTCGCACGCACCCACGCACACAACACACACACACCCACACACACACACACACACACACACACACACACACACACACACACCACACTCACACGTACACACACGCGCACACAGCACACAAGCACACACACACACACACACACACACACACACACACACACACACACACACACACACACACACACACACCACACCACACACGCACGCACGCATGCACACACACATGCACACACGCACACAAACACACACACACACACACACACACACACACACACACACACACACACACACACACACACACACACACACACACACACCCTCTAATTGGGAAGGATGAAAGAGTAGCTTTCGTTTGTTTACTTTTACATTCCTTCTTCTGACATTTGACTCGCAGGCAGGTGAAGAAGCCAGAGTAAAAATCTCTCTCTGTCTGTGTCTGTGTCTGTCTGTCTGTCTGTCTGTCTCCTGTCTGTCTGTCTGTCTGTCTGTCTGTCTGTCTCTCTCTCTCTCTCTCTCTCTCTCTCTCTCTCTCTCTCTCTCTCTCCTCTCTCTCTCTCTCTCTCTCCTCTCTCTCTCTCTCTCCCTGTCTGTGAAAGTGAAAGACTTACACAAATGAACGAGAAGCTGAAGCAAAAAAAAAAACAGAGGGAAACTCAGATAGGAAAAGGAGAAAGAGAGGGTTCATGCAACGGAACTGAAGACAGACAGACAGACACACAGACACACACACACACATACACACACACGCGCGCGCGCGCGCGCGCGCTCGCGTTCGCGCACGCACGCACACACACATACACGTGCGCACGCACGCACACCCAAGCAGAGAGAGAGAGAGAGAGAGAGAGAGAGAGAGAGAGAGAGAGAGAGAGAGAGAGAGAGAGAGACAGACAGACAGACAGATAGAAAGTCAATAAACAATAGCTAATAATGATTTACCAAAC
>JADBJO010003922.1:107500-115000 GCA_016801955.1 Conus betulinus | reverse complement strand
GACAGGGGCAGACAGACAGACAGACAGACAGACAGACAGACAGACAGAATGAAAGAAAGAAAGAAGAAAGAAAGAAAGAATGAAAGAAAGAAAGAAAGAAAGAAAGAAAGCAAGAGAGAAAAAGAGCTAGAAAGACACCAGAAAAGGGAAGCAAGGACAGAAGACACAGAAGAAAAACCAGGAAAAGCGAAAAAAGAAAAAAAAAAAAAAAAAAAAAAAAAAAAAAAAAAAGAAGAAAAAGAGAAAAAAAAATGCAGACAAGGAGAAGGACAACATGGTTTGGCGACCTACCCTGTTCCCCAGTGAGGATATCCCTACAGCGAAAAAAAAGTAAACCTAAAGGAATACAAGAGAAAAGTCCTGAAGCGAGACATCCAGTAACTTTGTACGTGAGTGTGTGTGTATGCGTGTGTGTGTGTGTGTGTGTGTGTGTGTGTGTGTGTGAGAGAGAGAGAGAGAGAGAGGAGAGAGAGAGAGAGAGAGAGAGAGAGGAGAGAGAGAGGGAGAGGGAGAGAGAGAGGGGGGGGGGGGCGTGCGTGCGTGCGTGCGTGCGTGCGTGTGTGTGTGTGTGTGTGTGTGTGTGTGTGTGTGTGTGTGTGTGTGTGTGTGTGGTGTGTGTGTGTGTGTGTGTGTGTGTGTGTGTGTGTGTGTGTGTGTGTGTGTGTGTGTGTGTGGTGTGTGTGTGTGTGTGTGTGTGTGTGTGTGTGTGTGTACTGCTGGTCTGTTGGTGCACAAGTAAACTGACAAGCAGAGCCACCACATTTGTGACCAGCCTTCTTACATTGTCTGCAAATTAGGTCCTTGGTCATTCCGTGACATGGTGGTCGGGTCCAAGACATCGGGAACAAAGTACCGTTTTTTCGAATTTCTTTTCCACAGGCTGATAGATTCCGGCCGTAAATAAACTCATATTTAAGATTTTATAAATGGAAAAGGATGTATTGAAATAAAGACAGGAAAAAATGTATTGAAATAAAGACAAAGCAGACACCCGACAAAAAGCGAGTCAACGTTTTGCTCTACCCCTTGCCCTTTCATACATACTTCCTCTCTGATCTTGATTCATAGCCGAGCTTCACAAAAATAAACAAAAAAAAAAAAAACAAAAAAAAAAAAAAAACCGTTCAATTTCCGAGTCAGCTATCGACATAAGAATATTGTGAATACAGACGTTGCTTGACCTCATCGTCTCTTCCATGTTCTCCCTCCACAAGTAGGTGTTTGTGTTAGAGACCCACAGCACAGTGTCACGCAAGGAAATACCTTTGTATAAGATGTGCATGTAAACCTTTTGATAGCCACGTAGATCCTCAACTGAGCTCTAATCTCTGTGCTCCAAGGATCGTCCTCTGACCAGCGACACGCTCAGCCGCTAGAAAAAAAAAAACTTCGGTACATTGAGCTGCTCGTTACTAGCATTTGGTATGTCTTTCTGTAAAAAAAAAACAACAACATTGGTTTAAGCGTTTGGTATGTCTTTCTGTCTCCCTTTCTGTAAATGGTTTGAGCGTTTGGGTATGTCTTTCTGTCTCAAAAAAAACATTGGTTTGAGCGTTTAGTGTGTGTCTTTCTGTCTAAAAAAAAATGGTTTTTTGAGCGTTTGGTATGTCCTTCTGTCTAAAAATAAAAAAAAAAAAATGTTTAGAGCGTTTGGTATATCTTTCTGTCACAAAAACATTGGTTTGAGCGTTTGGTATGTTTTTCTGTTTAAAAAAAAACGTTGGTTTGAGCGTTTAGTATGCCTTTCTGTCTCACACATAAGAAACATTGATCTGAGCGTTTGGTACGCCTTTCTGTCTCAAAAACATTGGTTTGAACGTTTGGTATGTTTTTTCTGTTTCAAAAAAACATTGGTTTGAGCGTTTGGTATGCCTTTCTGTCTCACACACACACACACACACACACACACACACACACACACACACACACACACACACACACACACACACACACACACACACACACCACATAACACACACACACACGCGCGCGCGCGCGCGCGCGTACACACACACACACACACACACACACACACACACACACACACACACAAAACAACATTGGTTTGAGCGTTTGGTATGCCTTTCCTTTCTGTCTCAAAAACACTGGTTTGAGCGTTTGGTATGTTCTTCTGTCTAAAAAAAACCCCCCACTGATTTGAGCGTTTGGCATGTCTTTAAAACGTGGGAAACAGAAAAACAAAACAAAAAAACAAAACAAAACAAAACATAAAAGCACCAAGAATGAAAACAAAACAAAGCAAGATAGAAGCCAACTTATCAGCAAACAAACAAACAAAAGATGAGCTTCATTCGACTTTGACTGTAGAGAGAGCGATGTGGACGTGACTTGCACTGCAGCAGTTAAACTCAACCAGTCGTCTGCTGCAGACTTCAATCAGCATAGCTTTACACACACACACACACACACACACACAACACACACACACACACACACACACACACCACACACACACACACACACACACACACACACACACACACACATCCATAAATCTATAGCTGAAAAAAAGGGTAACTCTGTTTGCGATGGAAAGATAGATGTTATCTTCCCTTGATTTTTCTTCCGGAACTGATCAGTTCGAGGTGATAGTGTGAAATGTTTTCCAGAATAATTACATAGTGTGAAATGTTTTCCAGAATAATTACATCAATGGCAGAACGAACAAGAACACAGAAGCCAGGAACAAGACAGAGGTCAGTCTTTACACCTGCTTTGACGTCAGAAAAGACCAAGGCCAAACAAACATCCCACATCAAGGGAGACAACAAACAGCGGTAACTTTGAACAGAAAAACATGTACACCGTTTCTTCTTCTTCTTCTTTCTTCTTCTTTTTTCTTCTTCTTCTTCTTCTTCTTCTTCTTCTTCTTCTTCTTCTTCTTCTTTCTCTCTTCTTCTTCTTCTCTTCTTCTTCTTCTTCTTTCTTCTTCTTCTTCTTCTTCTTCTTCTTCTTCTTCTTCTTCTTCTTCTTCTTCTCTTCTCTGGTCTTTTTAAGCACTTAAGGAATGTTTTGACTCATCGTGGGTGTTACGGAAGGCTGCCGACCGTCAAAATGCAAATTAAAATTTACAAACAACAACAACAACCACTTGCGATTATTACCAGAAAGCTTCCAAGACGAAATTTTGAAAGCCGTCTGTGTTTCTTTCGTTTTCTAATGTTCTCTTAACGACCTTTGAGTACTGGTCATATTGCATGCATGTTTAAGGAAGAACGACACAGTTGTGTTGTGTTCTTCGTGCAGTGCGAAAAAGGTCGAAAAAAACTGTTCTTGGCTAAGTAGGTGTTGGTCATTCGTTTCACTGGTAAGTGACTATGCAAAGGTTCACGAGAAAGAGTGGTATGAAGAGACACATATGCGCGTGAACATACGTAACCACGCACACACACACACACACACACACACACACACACCACACACACACACACACACACACACACACACACATACACACACACACACACATTCACACACACACACAACACACACACACACACACACACACCACACACACACACACACACACACACACACACACACACACACACACACACACACACACCACAACACACACACACCACACACACACACACACACACACACACACACACACACACACACACACACCACACACACACACACACAACACACACAAACACACACGCGCACGCGCGCGCGCGCACACACACACACACACCACACACACACACACACCACCACACCACACACTCTCTCTCTCTCTCTCTCTCTCTCTCTCTCTCTCTCTCACACACACACACACACACAACGCACGCGTGCGCTCACACACACACACACACACACACACACACACACACACACACACACACACACACACACACACACTCACGCTCACACACACACACACACACACACACACACACACACACACACACACAACACACACACACACACACACACACACACTCGCGCTCGCACTATCTATATTACGCTTTTGTATTTCTTCCATCAAAATCGTTGTTTTCTTCTCCTTCGGTTCCAGTTTTGGCATTGTTACTGATTTCAGAGTAATGTACTCTAAACTGAATCGTAAAAACAACCAACACTGTAAAATGCAATCTTTCTGTTTATTTAAAACTTTTTTTCAAGCTACAACGCAGAAGACCTGCCAATTGCAGTGAACAGCCCTTTAAGCTTTGAAAAACATGTACTCTAAACATTAGAACAGAAAATGCACTGGTTATATGTCAGCCCAAGACTGCCTACATGACACATAAATACATAATTTGCCTGCAACGCTTCGGATCACTCACCGCAAATAGGAATAAATGCATTAAAGCGGATCAAAAAGCGTATGAAGACACATAATTCGGAGTCAGTGAAAGTAACCAGTCTTGGCACAACATCATCTTCTCACCCCCCCCCCCCCCAACCTTCCCCCTAGCTGTCTCCTCCCACCCCCCTCCCCCACATCTACCCCTCCCACGCCCCTATCTCTCTCTATCTCCTCTCTCTCTCCGCAATCATTTCCGTTTGTTTTTTCTTTTGTATGGACGATTTCACTCACGATGTGTAAATACATGGCCTGCCTTCTTACCTAACATCTAATTTCAGCCGCCATAATTCACCCGTGGTGGTGGTGTGGTGGGATCAACTTTCAGATGCAATCAAATTTCTCCAGAAAACGTAGAGCAGAGAGAGAGAGAGAGAGAGAGAGAGAGAGAGAGAGAGAGAGAGGGAAAGGAAGGAGAGAGGGACAGAGAGAGTGAGAGAGAGACAGAGACAGAGAGAGAGACAGACAGAGAGAGAGAGAGAGAGAGAGAGGACAGAGAGGAGAGAGAGAGAGAGAGAGAGAGAGAGAGAGAGAGAGAGAGAGAGAGGGGGGGGGACATTGACATGATGGAGGGAAACAGAATTATAGGTGGTAAACGATCTGTCAATTTTGCTGGTTTTAACAAAGTTCAGGAGAATACAAAGAGGAGAACGATACGGTTTTATAGTCCTCATGTGGATTTAGCCTACTGGAGACATTAAATTATCAATGAAATCAGATGCTTCTTCTTCCACACCTACGTCCCTGCCAGTCTCGTGTCAAAGCGCGTGCCACAATGGTGAAACGAATGCCTTGCATTAGCATTTCCCGGAGAAAGAAGTAAAAATATAAGCCTATCAAACCTCGCTGTTTAAGAAAAGCGAATCAACTCATCCAAAGGTAAGGCGGGAAGGGGTATTTCCATGTCTTAGTTTCGGTCTGTCCGGAAGATTACAATGTCCAAAACGAGGTATTTCCATGTCCTAGTTTCGGTCTGTCCAGAAGATTACAATGGCCAAAACGGGGTATTTCCATGTCCTAGTTTCGGTATGTCCAGTAGATTACAATGTCCAAAACGGGGGGTATTTCCATGACCTAGTTTCGGTTTTTTTTTCCCCTTGCAAAAAGGTTCTCTTTTCCTTTTTGAATCCTTTTACATAAACAATTTAATTCCCATTCAATGTATTCACGTGCATTCCATGTCCTACACAACATTTCCATGTCTGTCCAGAAGATTACAATGGCCCAAAACGACGGTATTTCCATGTCCTAGTTTCTGTCTGTCCAGAAGATTACAATGGCCCAAACGGTTTCTGTATTGTCCATGTCCTAGTTTCTGTCTGTCCAGTAGATTACAATGGCCAAAACGGGGTATTCCACATGTCCTAGTTTCTCTGTCTGTCCAAAGATTACATGGCCCAAACGGGGTATTTCCATGTCCTAGTTTCTGTCTGTCCAGTAGATTACAATGGCCCAAACGGGTCTGTATTTTACAATGTCCTAGTTTCTGTCTGTCCAGTAAGATTACAATGGCCCAAAACGGGGTATTTCCATGTCCTAGTTTCTGTCTGTCCAGTAGATTACAATGGCCCAAAACGGGGTATTTCCATGTCCTAGTTTCTGTCTGTCCAGTAGATTACAATGGCCCAAAACGGGGTATTTCCATGTCCTAGTTTCTGTCTGTCCACACAATGGCCCAAACGGGGTATTTCCATGTCCTAGTTTCTGTCTGTCCAGTAGATTACAATGGCCCAAAACGGGGTATTTCCATGTCCTAGTTTCTGTCTGTCCAGAAGATTACAATGCCCAAAACGGGGTATTTCCATGTCCTAGTTTCTGTCTGTCCAGTAGATTACAATGGCCCAAACGGGTATTTCCATGTCCTAGTTTCGGTCTGTCCAGTAGATTACAATGGCCAAAACGGGGTATTTTCCATGTCCTAGTTTCGTCCAGTCTGTAGTAGATTACAATGTCCCAAACGGGGTATTTCCATGTCCTAGTTCGGTCTGTCCAGAAGATTACAATGGCCCAAAACGGGGTATTTCCATGTCCTAGTTTCGGTCTGTCCAGAAGATTACAATGGCCCCAAACGGGGTATTTCCATGTCCTAGTTTCTGTCTGTCCAGAAGATTACAATGGCCCAAACGGGGTATTTCCATGTCCTAGTCTCGGTCTGTCCAGAAGATTACAATGGCCCAAACGGGGTATTTCCATGTCCTAGTCTCGGTCTGTCCAGAAGATTACAATGGCCCAAAAACGGGGTATTTTCCATGTCCTAGTCTCGGTCTGTCCAGAAGATTACAATGGCCCAAACGGGGTATTTCCATGTCCTCTCGTCTTCTGTCCAGAAGATTACAATGGCCCCAACGGGATATTTCCATGTCCTAGTCTCCTCGTCTGTCCAGAAGATTACAATGGCCCAAACGGGGTATTTCCATGTCCTAGTCTCGGTCTGTCCAGAAGATTACAATGGCCCAAACGGGGTATTTCCATGTCCTAGTCTCGGTCTGTCCAGAAGATTACAATGCCCCCAAACGGGGTATTTCCATGTCCTAGTCTCGGTCTGTCTAGTCCAGTAGATTACAATGCCCCAAACGGGGTATTTCCATGTCCTAGTTCTGTCTAGTCTCGGTCCATGTCCAGAAGATTACAATGCCCCAAAACGGGGTATTTCCATGTCCTAGTCTCGGTCTGTCCAGAAGATTACAATGGCCCAAACGGGGTATTTCCCATGTCCTAGTTCGGTCTGTCCAGAAGATTACAATGGCCCAAACGGGGTATTTCCATGTCCTAGTCTCGGTCTGTCCAGAAGATTACAATGGCCCAAACGGGGTATTTCCATGTCCTAGTCTCGGTCTGTCCAGAAGATTACAATGGCCCAAACGGGGTATTTTTCCATGTCCTAGTCTCGGTCTGTCCAGAAGATTACAATGGCCCAAATGGGGTATTTCCATGTCCTAGTTTCTGTCTAGAAGATTACAATGGCCCAAACGGGGTATTTCCATGTCCTAGTTCGGTCTGTCCAGAAGATTACAATGGCCCAAACGGGGTATTTCCATGTCCTAGTCTCGGTCTGTCCAGAAGATTACAATGGCCCCAAACGGGATATTTCCATGTCCTAGTCTCGGTCTGTCCAGAAGATTACAATGGCCCAAATGGGATATTTCCATGTCCTCCTAGGTTCT
>JADBJO010003922.1:65000-72500 GCA_016801955.1 Conus betulinus | reverse complement strand
GTAAAACAACACAGCATCAGTCATCATCGTCGTCGTCGTCGTCGTCGTCATCATCATCATCATCATCAGCAGCAGCAGCAGCAGCAGCAAGCAGCAGCAGCAGCAGCAGGAGGATCACCACCACTAACACCATAACCATAACAATAGATTGTACCACCCACCACAACCACCACCACCACCACCCACCTCTACAACTACTGCCATAACTATTGCCGCCGCCGCCGCTGCTACTACTACTACTACTACTACTACTACTACTACTACTACTACCACCACCACCACCACCACTGCTACTACAACTATTACTGCAACTATGACGACGACGACAACGACGACAAATTCGACGACGACGATGACGATTACAACTACGATTACTGCGACAAGTACGACTACTACTGACGATACCTCTGCTGTGATTGCCACTGAAACGTCCCACTACGAGCAAAAATAAATGTCTCTGAGGGCAACAAAAAGAAACAAACAACATTTTATTTAACTTCACCTCCACCCTCAACCCACCCCACCCCACCGCTCTCTCCTCTCTCTCTCTCTCTCTCTCTCTCTCTCTCTCTCTCTCTCTCTCTCTCTCTCTCTCTGCACATACAAACATCGATATATACGGATTCACCTTCCACGTAGTACACAGAGAGAGAGAGAGAGAGAGAGAGAGAGAGAGAGAGAGAGAGAGAGAGAGAGAGAGAAGACAGACAGACAGACAGGCAGGCAGGCAGCAGCCAAACAGACAGACAGACAGCCAGCCAGCCAGACAGACAGACAAACAGACAGACAGAGACAAATACACAGACAGAGACACAGAGAAAGAAACCAGAAAACAGGAGGCTGGCAGACAGACCGGCAGACAGGCAGACAGACAGACAGACACAGATCCTGTGGAATCCAGCCTCAGTGCCGTCAATTCACTGCAGCTTACCAAAGTGTCAAGACTTTCAGCGTCGTTCGTGGCATTAGAGCGAATCCACCCCACCCCCCCCCCACCCCCACCCCACCATCCTCCCTTTTTCCCACTGTCCGCAGTAAATTCCCAAAGCTGGTATTAAATCCCCCGGACAACTGGGGAGGGGTAGGTAGGCTGAAAGCCAACAAATCACCGGATCTGTCGGCCAGCTGAATTCCCTCTAGGAAGAGAGATTGAGAGCTTAAGACACGGAACGCGCGTCAAACAGCATCTAGACTTGTTCCGTACTCTGACATTTAGGTGTAAAAACAGCAACCAAAACAAACTGGTTCACGGCACGGTTTGACAGATAAATCTCACCCGCTTTGAACTTCAACTCAGTTCTCCTAGGCCAGCTCAAAATATGGGGTAAAAAGAGAAGAGGTAATGAATGGTTTGATGGGAACTCTCCGTCTGTCTGTCTGTCTGTCTGTCTGTCTGTCTGCATCTCTCTCTCTCTCTCTCTCTCTCTCTCTCTCTCTCTCTCCCCCCCCCCTCTCTCTCTCTCTCTCTCTCTCTTTCTCTGTATGTGTGTTTGTTTAAAGTTGAATATTTTGAACTTAGAATTATATTAGACACAAAACGAAACAGGAGAAGGGGATGGGATGGATTAGGACGGGGAGGGAGGGGACATGTGTATTTGTGGAGGAAGATAACACGTGCAGGAAGGGGGGGGGGGGGGGGGGGGGGGCAATAATGGCCGGGGAAGAAAGTGTAGAACATTCATGTGTTCGTATAAGCGCTGTCTGTTTTTTTTTTTCTGTGTTAATTGTCTGTAGTTTGTTTATGTTAATTCATCAATAATGAGTTTAACTTCATATGATTTTGAGCACATATACAACCGAACAAAAATGTGTGTTGAGAAATTAGAATACATTTTCTTTGTGTACTTGTGTGTGTACGTTCTGCCAGTGTGAGTATCCATGCATACACACAGTCAGACAGACAGACGGATGGACACCACACACACACACACACACACACACACACACACACACACACACACACACACACACACACACACACACACACACACACACACACACACACACATGCACGCACGCACGCACGCACGCACGCACGCACTCAAGCACGCACGCACGCACGCCCACACACACAGAGATACAACGGGACTTCTTCGAGGCTTTAATTTTGCAACAAAAATGTCAAATCATACAGTCTCCAACCATACCTTACTTCCAGAAAAGTGCATCAACACACACACACACACACACACACACACACACACACACACACACACACACACACACACACACACACACACACACACACACACACACACACACACATCTATAGCTTTATCTATCTATATATATGCATATATATGTATATACATACATGTATATATATATATATATATATATATTTGTTAAAACTTTGATTAAAATGTAAATGCATTTACATTTACATTTTAATCAAAGTTTTAACAGATGCCGCTCCCAACCCGGTTGAGCACTTTTTTAAAGTTATTGTTGGTTAGCAACACAATTATTTATATATATATATATATATATATATATATATATATATATATATATATGTGTGTGTGTGTGTGTGTGGGGGGGGGTATGTGTGGGGAGAGAGAGAGAGAGAGAGAGAGAGAGAGAGAGAGAGAGAGAGAGAGAGAGAGAGAGAGAGAGAGAGAGAGAGAGAGAGAGAGAGAGAGAGAAACTGCTCTGTCGCGTACGATTAAGCGCATATGAACTTGAAATTGAGAAGAGTAATCACTGAACTGCAGCATTTCCATTCAGGAAAGGCTTTGTAAATCGTGTGAAGCTGAGGAGGATGAACTACATTTTCTTGACGAATCACCAATGTACGATGAACTGAAGTCTTGTCCTCTTACCACTGTCAGTATATCATTTCGTTTTCCGTTTTCAAAACAATTATTGAATATATCTGGTAATAGAACATATTTTCAATCTCAGAGTTCCGTAGGGCTTTCTCTAAAGTCTGAATTGGGAAAATTGAATATCAATGTCCAACAGTTCGCAAAGCAAAGGGAATCTTTTCCCTAGATTTTGTGAACAATTGTTTTTTGAATAACTCACCACATCTGTCACACTGTAATTGTTGTTTCGGTTTTGAAGTCAACATAATTCCTTTGATGGGTTTTTACGACCAAAAATATGAGTCTGAGCCGGAATCTGGGTCTGAGTCACACACCGGCAATATCACACTGGTCAACAGGAGAACCTAGGACCTCTGTCTCCAGGATTTTCTCCAGCCTCGCCCTTCTCTAAGCACGCATTGCATGAAACTCCTGGCCATCTTCATTTTCTTATAGAACAGGGAGTACTTTGCAATGGGAACGAAGAAATGCTGTCTGTGTGCCTGTCTGTCTGTCTGTCTCTCTGTCTGTCGGTCCGTGGTCAAAATGTGTTCCACTCGTTCCAGACAAAACTACTGGGCCGATCTTTCTGAAATTTGTAGGTATGTTCATCATGGGTCACGGATGGTGCCCGATGTTTTATTTTACCGTTATAACCGTTACTAACGGTTATAACAGCCCCATAACGGTTCTTCTTCTTTATGGAATATCTTAGAAAGTATTTTGCTGATCTTTCTGAAAATTTGTAGGTGTGTTCATTTTGGGTCACGGATGATGCCCAATGTTTACCAGAATAGCCGTTACTAACGGCTTTTTCTTCGGCTCAAAACGGTTTTTTCCTCTTTATGGAATATTTCACGCGTATTCAAGATAAACCGGGAGTACGTTTTCTTCTATGCTTTGCATCTTGTGAAATCTGGCTGACAGGCAGGTGATTCTAACCACTGGGCAGGCAGGATAGGGTTACTAGCAAACCCAAATAAGGTCATGAAAGACAGAACAGGTTCTGAAGACTGATGGTGACAGTGGAATCCCGACGACCGCAACGGCACCTGAGCCCCCTCCCCCGCCCATCCCCCGCCCCCCCCCCCCCCCCCCCCCCCCCCCCCCCACCCATCAAACACACAGGTTTCTGACACCACACACACACACACACACACACCACACGCACGCAACACACCTAAGCCACACACACCATCGCAAGCGCGCGCAAACACACACACACACACACACACACACACACACACACACACACACACACACACACACACACACACACACACACACACACACATCGCATGCGCGAGCAATTACACACACACACACACACACACACACACACACACACACACACACACACACACACACACACACACACTCGCATGCACACACACACACACACACACACACACACACACACACACACACACACACACACACACACACACGCCACCTACCTTCCACCATCCTCCGCGCGTTTACTTTTCCCCATCCAACAACCCGGGAGTAACGCTACAAGCTGTTTTTCTCCCCCCCCCCCCCCCCCCCCCCCCCCCCCCCCCCTTTTTTTTTTTTTTTTTAAATCCGAGCTGGTGGAGAAAAACAAAGGGAAAGAAAAACAAATCAGCTCCTTTGGAATGCAGTTAGCATAGCGGCACAGATGGCGTTTCCTGAGAAACAAGTCTGGAAGACAATTTCACTATGAAGCAAGCGAGCATTGACACGCCCCCCCCCCCCCCCCCCCCCCCCCCCCCCCCTCCCCCCCCCCCCCCGTCCCTCCACCGACCACTGACAGCAGCACTGGCCATCACAGCAGCCTTACAATTTGTTATGGAAAACATACTATCATCTAAAAAAGTTATTTTTTTTTTTTCTTTGGGATCATAATTGTTTTTTTTTTTTTCTCTCTTTTTTTCTGAGGATGATAACCGTTTCTCTTCTGTTTTCCTTTATGGTCTCAATTGTTTCTACTATTTTCCTAGGGATGAGGAATGTTATCCTCATTTTGCTAAGAAAAAAAACAGGTATTATGGCGAGCAAAATGTCGTTAACATGAAAAAACAGCTATGACTGCTCTACGTGCACCGGTATGATTGATTCACGGGAAAAAAAAGAGGAAAATAGTCATTAGTCCGAGGAGCAGAAGCATTTTCCTAGGAATGGCAACTATTTCCCTATTTTCTTTGCTTTTCCCTAAAGATAATAACCGCTTCACCGCGAAAATGTTTAAAAAAAATTGTCATCCTTGAGATCAACACCGATCGTATAATGTTTTCCTTTGGGAAAATAGAAGAAAACTTGTGATCCCGAGGGAAACGAGGAAAACGGCTAATATCCCAAGAAAAATCGTTTCGATTCTCAGGAGGAATAACAGGTTATCCTCATTTTCCTGAAGATTTTTGTCGACTTATGAATCCACTACGCTGCCATACTACAGAGCCATTTCCTATTGCGAACGCATATGTACTTTCCCCCCAATATTCCAACCCACTTTCTTTGCTCCCTCATCCTGTCCGCTACGACCCCACACAAGCTCCAGGCGGAAAACAGCTTGTTACCAACAGCTTCAGACTAATACCACTTTATCCTTCCTTTCACTCTAATACCCTTCAGTCAGTATGACTAAAAAAAAAAAACCGTTTTGAAGTGATCGGAGTACCACGGACCTTCGTGGGACTTGTCTTTGCTGCGTCTGGTTTTCATTACTTGCTTTTTTTTTTTTACTTCTTGTTTTCCTTTTTTCTTCTTGTTCTTGTTCTTCTTGTTTTTTTTTCCTTCTTGTTCTTGTTGTTCTCCTTGTTCTTGTTCTTGTTCTCTTTTGTTGTTGTTGTGTTGTTGTTTCTTCTTCTTCTTCTTCTTCTTCTTCTTTCTTCTTCTTCTTCTTCTTCTTCTTCTTCTTCTTCTCTTCTTCTTTCTTCTTCTCTTCTTTCTTCATCTTTCGCATTCTTCTTCGCATTCTTCGCATTCTTCTTCTTCGCATTCTTCGCATTTCTTCTTCTAATTCTTTTTTTTTTTTTTTTTCTCTTTTTATTCTTCTTATTTTTTTTATTTATTTATTTTTTTTTTTGCTGTGGTTTTCAGAACCATTTACAGTTCCGACTGAGGTGGACGATTTAAGAACTTTACCCCGACTGACATAACTTTGGACTGGGTGAGACCATCCGGACACTGTAGTTTTGACCAGTGCGCTGAATAAGAGGAGAGTGCTAGAAGCTGACAACACACTGAATGTGATGCCTCTTAGACAGCATGCAATCAGTGATGCTGTGCACATGAGTAAGCAAGATGACATGGGAAAATGTTTCTCTTCTATTGTGTGCTTTGCTCTGAACAATTACGCTAGTTCTTATACGTTTGACATTTCAAATCTTGTTTCATTTCGTTAGGTTTTGAACCAGCTGTGTCCTGGCCAACACTTAACAACTTGTGCATTGCTCTTGCACAGCTGTTCAGAGCAAGCTACTTAGTTTTGAGAGGCAGGGAGTTTACAGCTTGCCCCTCCCCACCAGCCAGCTAACCGTGCTGTACTCAGCCAGCTGAATGTCATCTGTGTGAATCCGGTCCGGCAACAAGGTGTTCGGCATTGCTGAGCGGCCATTACAAGTGGGGCTGTAGTTTTTGATAATTAGTGGTTGTCATGAAAAATGTAATATATCTGTGCTCTTGAGATGACTGAATAGGCGAATTCCCGACAATTCTTTAATACCAAACTCGACTAGGTTTTTTCCTTTTCCTGTAGATAATGTAGATACGGCATGAAAGCTTGTACACAAGTGGTCAGGCGATATTCAAACAATGACAACACACACACAATTGTGCAAAAAATGACGTCATCACTTTCTGGGAATTTTAATTTTCCCTAGTTAACTAGTACACAAGTTTGATACATGCCTCTGCTTGGACTACAGCAACAAAAAAAATGTTGGATCAGAAATGTGTACTTTGTTTGTTTAGCCCTTTCACTAAGTGTCTCGCACGGGACAGAAAAATAAAGCTGGCTTGCTGTCTTTCTGTTGTGTGATGTTCAATTGATAACAAAAGAGAAGGACTAGAGACACCCAAAGATGACTAAACAGACGCCACATACCTGTCCACATTCATTCAATATAACATTCATAAGGCGTTATTATTGGTGTCCATCTATGAGGAATAGACTCCAAGCAGCCAGAGAGAGGATAAGTCGGGATTGTCTGGCCACTTCAACTTCCAGACTTCTTCAGCCATCGATTTCTGCACAGAACATTATCAATGTGTGACGCACAAAGAGAGAGAGAGAGAGAGCGCACGCAGAGAGAGAGCGAGAGAGAGAGAGGAGAGAGAGAGAGACAGAGACCCGACAGACAGACACCAAAGACAGACAGACAGACAGAGAGAGAGAGATAGAGAGGCACATACACGTGCATGTACGCTCACACAAAAGGACACACGTACGCCCAAATATTCACACACACACACATGCACACACACACACACACACACAACACACACACACACACACACACACACACACACACACACACACACGTTCATACGCATATATATCCACTTACGCACAGACACACAGACATATACACACATACATATGCACAGGCGCACGCACGTGTGCGCGCGTGCATGGAGGATTAGGGTAACACGTACCCCCCCCAAAACCCCCACCCCCACACACACACACCACACACACCACACACACACT
>JADBJO010003922.1:55000-60000 GCA_016801955.1 Conus betulinus | reverse complement strand
TGCTGGGTGCTTTTTTTTTCTTGATATACAGGTTGATTTCGCGTACTGAGGAAGAATAATTTGAGAAGCAAAGTGCAAACACATTGAATTTTCATCACACACACACACACACACACATTCACATACACACACACACACACACACACGCATCACACACACACACACACACACACACACACACACACACACACACACACACACACACACACACAGCAACTCACACACACACACACACACACACACACACACACACACACACACACACACACTCGCACTAGCAACTACATACTTCTCAACAGAAGAAATCCATGACCTCAGTGTCCAGGGCCTTTTCTTCAGATTCAACCGATAAAGCTCCTAACTACCTGTTCATCTCTCTGCTACAGGCAGTGGGTTCTAACCGTTGAGCAGGAAAGAGGAACAGCAGACCACAAGGACATGAAAACAATTATGAGACCTATGGTGCCAGAGGAATCGCAGTGACACTCTCCCACCCCCCACCCCCTTCCCCCACGGCCTAATATTTCCTCCTCCACACTTTTCTTTGCCCTACTTTCTTCTTTGGCGACAACCAGGAACAAAGTCAAACAATTTATTGCTTGTTCGGGTTTTTGTTGTGTGTTTTTTTTTTTTTAAACCTGAGTTGTTCCAGGAAAATCAGCTTCATGGCAATACAATAAGGACGGCTGTGCGTATTAGATTCCCCTTACATGTAAACTTACAAGACTTGATTCACTTCTCCATGAAGTGAGTCACCACAGGCACCCATCACACACATTCCAACCCCTTTCTCCCTTCCCCCACCCCCTTTCCACTCTCACTACGACCCCACACTAGCTGCAGTCTGAAAACAACTTGTTCCTGGAAGACTCAGAGCTAATATGACTTAATCTCACCTTTCACAACTCTTTAGTGTCATCGAGCTTTGAGAGCACCACGAATGTCAGTGGGACTTGGCTTTGCTGCATCTCTGCTTTCATCACTGGCTTTTTTGTTTTGATTTTTTCTTTAAATTTCTTCATGGCACTGCACCCATGCTGTTCACTCTGACCTTCCAACCCCTCCCACCCCCCACCCCATTCACAGCCATGGCCTGACCGGGCCTGCCGCAGCCCCGGCACAAGCAGTTCATAGGGAGCTGTCAATGTCAAGTCATCAAGAGGCAACCCACCGAAGGAGATACTGCTGCACTGCTGCCGAGTCAGTTCGGTGGTGTTCAGTGGCACCTGTGTCTGAATCAGCATGATTATGCAGGACACCAGCTACTAAGCGCCCTACCGACGACAATAATTGCTTATAGTCACGGAGCCGGCGTGAATAAGCCACAGACGTGGACAGGACATCAGAACTGAGGATGCCATGAGAACAGGGCATGAAGGGCAGAATGTGAGACTTTTTTTTCATGCTGTTTGATGAGAGTGAGAATGATGAAGATGATGGTACGGATTTCCATTCCAGTCTGAGACTGCATGATAGGGCTGTATTCTATGCTTACTTTCATAATATATCCCGGCGTCAGCCAGGCCCAAGACATACAGATACCTGCAGTGTTGGTCAGGAAATTTGAGCAACAATCTCTAAGATTCATCCATTTAATGGATGAAACTCGACTGTGTAGTCCCAGTCTTCCCTATCGAACCCATAGCAAACTCAACTCTGGGTGGGAGCAGGTCGGCAGAAAAATTCCAACATACCTCTGATGGGAATCGAATCTGCGACCTCTCAGTTGGTAGTCCGCGACACTAACCTCTTTGCCATTGCGGCTGGTTGTTTTGCTTCCTTTAAACTGTGGTTAGTCCTTGGTTTTCAGGATCCTTTACTCTATCATTTGAGGGGGACAATTTGAGAAACAGATTGCTAGTGCGATGACCTCTGTTGGGTTGGTTTGAGAGAAAAAAAGTGCAAATATTGTAGTTTTACTTCTGTGTTGTATACGTGGAGAGGGACAAAGGTTAAGAGTATCAATTTGATGCCCTTAGGATTACACTCGATAGTACATTCGTATTCTGGGTGAATTGAGTGAGTGCGCTACGTGCGTGAGATGACATGTGAACAATTTGTCTCTTTTCTTGTGTGTTTTTTGTTCTGTTCAGATTATCCTAGGTCTAACAGCACAAACCTTTCATGTGTGTGAAATTCCAAACATTGTTTCATTCATTAGGATTTCACACACACACACACACACACACACACACACACACACACACACACACACACACCACACCACACACCACCACCATCACCACACCACCCACCACCACCACCACCATACCCCCCACCACCATCACCACAAAGCCATTCATGATACAAACCTTTATCTAACGAAACAGCAATAGTCACGACACAGCACGAGCTGACAGAAGATCAGTTCATCAGGCTTTATGCCCGTGCACCCAATCCTATTACTACTGCCTCCACCCTCTGTCCTATCAACCACACAGTCCCCTCCACGACGTCTCCCTCACAGGAGGGTTTAGTCCCTTGCATGACAGAAGGCCATACACCTAATTCAAACCAGACATCCAAGGGTTCGTTTAACAACCGATGCTGCATTCTCTCTCATTTCCCTTACCTCTGTGTATGTGTGTGTGTGTGTGTGTGTGTGTGTGTGTGTGTGTGTGTGTGTGTGTGCGTCAATGTGTCTGTGTATGTCTGTCTTTTCCAGTGTTTGTATCTAGGCATGTGTGTGTGTGTGTGTGTGTGTGTGTGTGTGTGTGTGTGTGTGTGTTGTGTTTTGAGAGAGTGAGAGAGAGAGAGAGAGAGCGCATTTTTGTGTGTGTGTGTGTGTGTGTGTGTGTGTGTGGTGTGTTGTGTGTGTGTGTTGTGTGTTGTGTGTGTGTGTGTGTGTGGTGTGTGTGTGTGTGTGTGTGTGTAGCTGTCAAGCAAAGAATCTGTTGTGTGTGTGTCTGTGGTGTGTGTGTGTCTGTCAGGGCATCAATGTGTGTTCGAATCTCTCGTCGTGTGTGTGTGTCTTGTGTGTGTCGCCTGTCGGTGTCTCTGTGTGTGTGGGTCCCGTCCGTGGCGTCCAGTCTCTTCCCGTCCTTCTCGATCGCTCGTCTTCGCTCTGTGGCTCTATCTCTCTCAAAAAAATATCCTCTCTTCTGTCTGTCTGTCTGCTCTCTCTCTCCTCTCTCTCTCTCTCTCTCTCTCTCTCTCTCTCAGTCTTTCTCTCTCTCTCTCTCTCCTCTCTCTCCTCTCTCTCCTCTCTCTCATCCTCGACTCCAAAGCCCCCAGCACTATGTAGGTTTCTTTCATCCCACCGCACTCCCACATCCCCTTACGTTTCTATCTCTTCTCCGTCCTGTCACCCTTCGCCTCTCCCTCCCTTCCCATCCACTTCTCCCACCACACTTCTCCCGTCCGCTTCTCTGTGTTGACCCATTCCAGCTAACACGTCCTCACTCTCCCCCCTTCCCGATCCCCCTCTCCCTCCACCCCCAACTGAATAACAGTGACCATCAGATGTGTGAACTGTGTTCACGGCAACCCGCTATCAACGCTGCCTGCAATTTTGCATTTCCAGTCATTCGAAGAAGAGCCCGTAACTTGAAAGGCAATGTTCCTTCTCTAAAGGTACCTGCATTTTTTTTTTCAGACCAATTTTTCTTTATCTTATCTATTCTGCCAGGACCAGTAGTCGCCATTATTCTTCGTTTGTTGCTTTCATGTATGAGGGAAGACGTGATTGCGCTTCTTTGACCATTGATTGGGAATAGGAGATTCATTCGGAGAGACTTGCTCAGAGAGACGCGCGTTAAATCACTATTAACACACGGATCTTTGTGGAAGGTGGCTTTGCTGAAACGTGTCATAAATACTGGATATTCAAAACATTGTTCTTCTATACGGCAGGTGCGATTTACTATTCCATTTTAGAGAAATGATATCAGAAACAAAACTCTGACATTTGGGAAGGGAATTCTATAAGCCAGCCACGCACGAGATGGTTCTTGACGATTTGATTTAACCGGCCATCAAAATTTTATTTTTTTTTCTTCAGTGTTGGGAGAGAGAGAGAGAGAGAGAGAGAGAGAGAGAGAGAGAGAGACGCTTGACGCGCGCGTTTACGCCGCGCCGTTTATTGTGAGGCCAAAGGGTCTGTACACAAAGAGTTCGCAGCGTCACATTTTCGAATTTTCAACAAGAAACAGTATGAAATAAAATGAAACATAGTTCTCGTTTGCTTGCATGAATTTAGTCTCAGTAAGGAGACGCCAGCCTTTATTATACACATTCACAAAACATACTAGTTAATCGAAACAATATTTCCTAGGGTTGATAGGCAACACCAGTGTATACCAACATATATATCCTCTCAACCTTTGTAATACTAATCACTCAGGTAAAATTAAGAACAGGCCTATAACATTTCCTCTATTAATATTACCTTTCCTAACTGGTTGTATGACTATGGGCTGGGGTGTTCTTAAAAACACAATACACTAGATACACATCGACAAGCCAGCTGTGCTCCGACGTTTTGTTGCCCGTCCGGCCCGCCCGCCCCGCGCATCCCCCCCCCCCCCCCCACCCCCCCCCCCCCCCCCCCCCCCCCCCCCCACCCACCCAGGGAGCGCAAGAGAGGGAGGAGGAGGAGACCGCGAGCCACACGGGGCGCGCCGGCCGGCAACTGTCCTCCGACGGTATCTTACCGCCGTCCATTCTTCTTCCAGTTCCATCTTCCCCCCTCGTCGGTATCATGATTATTTCGTTTCTCAAAATCATATAATATGTTTAGGTGACATTGCCAGCCCCTCTTGTTATTTTATTTTTCTTACAACAGATTTTTCTCTGGTTTTGAGTGCATACAAATATACATTGCGATATCGACGTGTGATATCTATGTTATCATTTTGTAATAAATCTAGTCAAATTGTATTCAAGTTTCTAAAAGGTTTAGATATGTATCTCTCTCTTAATTTGTCTGTAGTTTGGACAGATTGTTAGGAAATGTATTTCGTTTCTTCCACTGGACAGAAGGGGCATGTTGTGATAAACTA
>JADBJO010003922.1:35000-37500 GCA_016801955.1 Conus betulinus | reverse complement strand
CTCTCTCTCTCTCTCTCTCTCTCTCTCTCACACACACACACACACACACACACACACACACACACACACACACACACACACACACACACACTAACTCATTAACTCACTCACTCACACACACACACACACACACACCACACACACACACACACACACACACACACACACACACACACACACACACACACACACGAGACAGCCACTCGAGAGAGAGACACAGAGAGAGAGAGAGAGAGAGAGAGAGAGAGAGAGAGAGAGAGAGGGGGGGGAAGGAGATATACAGATTAATTACAAAAAAAAAAAAAAAACTTACTGACTACCTACCCTACGTCATTAACTAACACACAAACTAAGCAACTGACAACACTGACTGACTAACTGACTGACTAACTAACTAACTAACTAACTAGCTAACTAACTAACTAACTAACTATTCATCACAGCAAACAAACAAACAAACAACCTACCACAAACCCTCCACGCACCACACAATTAATCATATGCAAACCAGAAGGTTTATCACAATACAACACAAGCAGATCAGTTCATCAGGCCCTAATGACCATGCACCCAATCCTACGAGTGTCCCCACCCTCTTCCTATCAACACACAGCTCCTACACAATGCCTCCCCCACTTGAAAGTTCAGTCTTTTGCATGACCGAAGGCTATACACTTACTTTCCACCAGACATCCCTTTAGGGTTTCTTTAACAACCGGCGCTGTTGCTTTAAAACCACTCTTCGACTTTTAAGTTTCGCGGACAGATCTTTCACTTGCCATTCAAGTTGCCCCCTATTGAATATTTCGTATTAACCCCACCTCCTACGTAGATTTATATTATCCTTTGGTCTGGGAATGTCCTGACAGCCAAAAGAGTACCGGTGTTTTGTGTGTTTATTTGTATTTTAGGTTATTTTCAGCAACGCAACGCAGCATTCTGTTTTCAGTGTTTATCTTGGAATGTCCTGAATACAAACAAAGATTCATCAAAGATTCCACATGACCCAATCGGCATCAGCCATGATCACATTCCAGCATTTCCCAATTTCTCGCTACTTCATTTTTAGGGGGGGGGGGGGGGGGGGGGGGGGGAGGGGGGGTGGAGGGGAGGGATATTGAAATGGAATACTTGTATTCAAAAACTCTACACTGCGTTTTCTTCTATCTCCCCAGTTCTATTCCTACCTTCTTTGGATGAAAAATGGAAATGCTTCAATTTAAAAGGCTACGTTACATGTTCTGTTTCTCCCCAGTTCTATTCCTTCTTTCTTGCTTTCTTTCATGACAGCAGAAATCGTCCAATACCGTCCCCGGTTCAGTACATACATATAAGCAGCATTAAGGCCTTGTCTGACCGGCACATTTTCGCTGTGTTGCAGCTTAAAGTTCTAAAACACCCACATGATCGAGAGGCAAACCCCTTAAGAGTCATGTGTTAGAATTGCCATGTATGTTGATCTGCGCTTCGGGTAAGTCGCTGGAGAATAGCAATAAATATTTATCTTAAGATAAAAATGTTCTTAAAAGAGTTGAGACGAAAAAAAAAAATTCTTATGTACCTGATAATTATGTCTTAGCTCTCCACTTGAATTCAGATGCAGCGGTTGCAAATTGCCAGTTGAGATTCATAATGTTCCACAAGAATTTACGTATATGTCGAAAGTGTGAAAAGTGTGCCATTGAAGACACATTTCCATTTTATCATGAAATATCCAAACTTCAAAGATGTCGGACGATAATTTAGTCCAAGAAAAACTCCTGAAACAGAAATCTGTTTGTAATACTTGCAACATGTGTTTCATTTTCGGCAAATTCATAACATTAGGAAAGGCAGTACAATAGTATAGTCCAATCTTTATATATTATTTGTCAAATCCAACTGAGAGTATAACTGATCCTTGGTTTAGGTCTGATTTTTGAGTTGTAAAGTAAAGATTGTTAATGCTTATTCCTCTTGCCAAATTCTCTCCCGCCACCCCCCCCTCACCCCCCCCCCCCCCCCCCCCCCCCAAAAAAAAAAAAAAAAAGTCAAAGGCTTAAATTTCTTGATACTTGATTATTGGAGCTTCCACATCTTATACTTCATGTTTGACTCGAACATATAACCCATCCAGCATGGTGACTATTTGCATGGATGTCTAGCTCCTGGTGATGATCCTGCTCTCTCTGTGCGCGTTAGCCAAACCTTCAGCTAAAAGCAAATTATGGGACATGTTAATGTGTATATCCATTGCCTCAAAGGTAAGAATGAGGGTGGTATTCCTTTTGTACTTTCGACGGTAATTACAATATAATGTCACGATATTCATTTGTATTAGCAGGGTGATTTGGTGTTTGTTCGATGAACTGGTCGTTAACAAAGATTTTCTTGGGTTCCTGTCGAGTTCATAAATCAGCTTACTGGCGTTCTGAAGGAAATGATTCCAGGGATTTCGATAAGCTGATAGATTAGACTCGTTAGGTTCTTGTCGATTCGTGGATTCGCCTTCTCGTAATTC
>JADBJO010003922.1:7500-15000 GCA_016801955.1 Conus betulinus | reverse complement strand
GTCAGTAAGTAGCCACGTCCAGGCCAGTGACTGCTGTGCCCTGCCAAGCGATCAGCAGGAAGACACAGTCAGTCAGATCCACAGACAGCAGGGAAAGCCTGCGCAGTGGGACTCCGACCGACGAAAGACCAGGATACTGATCCTGTCCGCTCTGGATCTCTGGATGTACATTGGTGAACTTAAGACTGTATATGGAATAAAATGTAACGAACCTGTTTCTTCTGCGATGTTTAGTGTGAACCAGTTCAGTTGCTCATTTATTTGACGTTTCCGTTATCACACATTTCAAGCCGAATTCTTGATTTAATCGAATCCTGATCCATAATCTGAAACCAGGTTTGTTAGGGAAAAAAAAAAACCGGATCAAATCACCTCCCGCCTAGCGTTGTCTCTTTGCCGTTTCTTTAGATTGTCTCACCCACGTCACCACTCAGCAGCAAGATATCGAATGTTGTGTTTGCGGGTTAAGAAAGAGCTCTGAGGGAGGCTTTCATAAACAACTGCCGTCCATCTCACGTAAAGGCACTCTTCGTTACAAAGATTGGATTGTCTCGCATGGCAGAAGACCGACAGGTTTAGGCCTCTCATGGGCACTATCATCACAATACGCGCAGAAAATCAATTAGAAGCAAAAGACATGTTCCACGTTAACTCACCTTGGCAAGCGTCCGAAAAAGGCAATTCACCAGCAAAGACCGCCTCACGTGCTATTCATCGAACATGATCCGCTCCATCGGCTGTCGTCAGCGCTACAATGATAGAGTAGAGTATGACAAACTAACAGAGATTCTATAAGCACCAACCAGACAGCCACCCATTAAATCAAGTATCAGTAGCAAGAACATTTTCAATAGTCTAGAACACACCCCATGAACCCCTGGCTTGAACCGCAGTTGAACAAACCCGGCAGACAAAACCATTCCTGAAACACCGAGGACAAAACGGACGTTACAAGTTTTGCGAATTCGTTCCTGATTTCTCCGAGTGTGTGGGAGGTGGAGAAAGGGAAAGCATTCCAGTGTTGATAAACTGTGAATCCTCCAGAACTCGGTTCCTGCTTCTCATTGGGAAAATGCCCCACCTCCTCACTCTCGCCGTCTTTTTTTTTTCTCACCTCTATCGGTCTCATTCCAAAGCCATTTTGTTCCGATTACATTGCCTCTGTTTTCCTCTCTATTCAATTGTTTTGCCCTCTGTGGCACTTTCTGTCATTCTTTCTTTTTTCCTTTCTTTTCTTTTCTCTTCTTTCTGTATTTTTGTTCCTTCTCTCTTTCCTTTTTCTTTCTTTCTTTCTTTCTTTTATTCTTTCATTCTTTCTTTCTCTCTTTGTCTTTCTCTCTCCCCGGCTTTTTTTTGGTCTAAAATAGCCTCCAGTTTATTTTAGCTTTGATAACTTACACAATGTTGCACTTTGCCATTTCAAGGAGCTTACGACTGCCCAGGTCAATACCTGTTTCTTATTTTATGCAGGTTGCTATTTACGTTTGATATGCATTATTTATCAAAGCTCTGTACTTCTCCAATTCTCATTCTCCGCTTTGTTATTCTCGTTCTGTCCTCCATTTTTTTTCATCTTTATTTCTCTCTCTCTCTCTCTCTCTCTCTCTCTCTCTCTCTCTCTCTCTCTCTCTCTCTCTCTCTCTCCCTCATTTCATTTCATTTCTCTACCTGCCTCATCCCCACCTCTTCAGGTCCACGCCCCTTATCGTTTTTGCCATCTTTTTCTCTTCCTCGCTCTGCTCCCTCCCCCCTCCCTCTCCTTCTAATCTTCTCCTTCTCGTGTCTTGCTTCTCCTTCCGTCTGTCTTTCTATTCTCCATTCTCTCCCCTTTCCACTGCCATCTTACCTCTGGCTAGTTTTCTCTTCTCTTTTATACATTCGCTATCTAGACTTGCTTTTATAAATCCCCATACACCTCTTTCCCTCTCATCACCTCTAACATCTTCGTATTTCTGCGTTTCCCCACTCTCTTCTCTCTCTCTCTCTCTCTCTCTCTCTCTCTCTCTCTCTGTCTCATCTTTCTGTCTCCCTTTAGCCTTCCAGCCCCCCCCCCCCCCCCCCCCACCCCCACCCTACCGCTTTGTCTGCCTCCTCACATCTCTTAATCCCTGCTGTGCACACCTCGACCTATAATCCACTCCCTCCTCCCCCCCCCCACCCCCGACCCCCCCCCCCCCCCCCCTCCCCCCCCCCCCCCCCCCCCCCCCCCCCCCCTACGTGTCCAGTGTCCTCCTTTCCATCTCACTATCCCTCTCACTTTCTTACAGCTTCCTAGTCCCGGTTCTTGTCCCAGACCCTTTGCAGAACTTTTTTCCGTTTCTTGTCATTGCCCGTTGACCAAATGTTTAGTGTTGAGGTTGGGTTAAGGAACGAAATCGTGCGCAACACACGGGTCATCTGCTGTGCCATTTTTTTTTTTTTTTTTTTTTTTCATTGCATGAACCATTCTTCTTGATTAAGTCTCGCGAGAAAGCCGTTAGGTTCCTTTTAAAATCACACATTCACTGATGTGCGGAGGTGCGCGTGCGCGCGCGCGTGCACGCACGCACGCACGCACGCACGCACACTCACACTCACACACACACACACCACACACACACACACACACACGGCATCAACAAACAAGCTGAGAAAAGTTTGATAACAGTTCATGCCCACGGCTCTTTTGAAAAAAAAAAAAAAAACAGAAAAAAGGAAAAGGAACAGAACAGTTGAAATGGGAACACATCTGTTCACGACAATCTTCTTCAAAATAACCACGATATGCAGTGTCACCAGGAGAAGCCGATGCCGATGATTAAGAAAAGAAAAGAAAAGAAAAGAAAACAAAACAAAAAAAAAGAAAACATGATATTTGAACTCTTTGGCGAACAAGAACCCCACACCGTTCTTCAACTACATTTCAGGAAAAGGAAAGAAAAAGAAAGTAAGGTTTTAAAAAAGAAAAAAAAAAGAAAGAAAGAAAAAAAAAAAAGGGAGGGAATGGTAAAAGTAAGAAAAGGGGGAGAAAGGAAATCGCGCCGGGGAACAAAATCTGACCAAGGGGTCACTTTTTTCACCGTGGTGACAGCACGGAAATTGTCACGAAGTGGCGGGTGCGAGTGGAAAGTGCCAGAGCCAGAACTCAGCAGACGTTGCTTCCGCCCAGGTCCCTCCTTATCCCCCCCCCCCCCCCCCCCCCCCCCCCGCACATCTCTCCACTCAACCCCCCCCCCCCCCCTCCCTCATCCCTCACTGTGTCGATGACAGAAAATTAGGTCCACCGTGGTCGTCCGATGGTCAGAGTCCGAGATGGATGTGTCAGAGCTGCCTTCTTTTGATGGCGACCATGTCCTCTCTTTCCCCAACACTCTCCCTACCCCACCCCCACCCCCAACCCCCCCCCTCCTCTCACCGTCACCACTACAACACCACCACCTCCACCCCCGCCGCGTCATCCTTTCGCTCTCCCCGTTTGGTCTGGTCCTTCCAAGAGCCAATTCCTGTGCCGGCTTCCCAGCAGCAAGCTGGTCTTCGTTTGAAGAGTGTCGTTGTTCCGTGACTACAAGAGAGGAAAAAAGGGGGGTAGGGGTAGGGGGAGAGAGAAGGAGAGAGAGAGAGAGAGAGAGAGAGAGAGAGAGAGAGAGAGAGAGAGAGAGAGAGAGAGAGAGAGAGAGAGAGAGAGAGAGAGACAGAGACAGACAGACAGACAGATATACATACTGACAGACAGGCGGACAGACAGACAGACAAAGAGTGACACAGAGAGAGAGAGAGAGAGAGAGAGAGAGAGAGAGACAGACAGACAGACAGACAGACAGACACACACACACACACATACACACTCACACACACACACACACACACACACACACACAGAGAGAGAGAGAGAGAGAGAGAGAGAGAGAGAGAGAGAGAGAGAGAGAGAGAGAGAGCGCATAAGGAGACGGGGAGGAAATGAACCAGTCGTCCCCCATCTCTCCACCTCCCTGTCCAGATGCCACAGTTACACAGAACAGTCTGATCAACACGGGGGTGGGGGTGGGGGGGGGGGGGGGGGGGGGGGAGACACAACACTTTATTCTGAAGGGGCTTGGGAGTGTGAGAATGGGGGACGGGGCACATCTAGGCCTGTGGCTTATTGTGTTTCATATTCACTAAACAACTGTGCATTCGAGCAAAGACACTTTCCGACTCCGGGTTATTCGTGTTTCCGTGTGTTCCGGCTCAAGAGTCTAATGAAATTTACCCGAGGGAAATTTTCGGCCAGCTACTGCTGGTATTCATCAGCCTGACTCAGAGTCTAATGAAATTTTCGAGAGGGAAATTTTCGGCCAGCTACTGCTGGTCTTCATCAGCCCAGAGGGAAATTTCAGTAGACTCTGAGTCAGAACACACAGAAAAAACTGTGCATTCATTTCGTTATTTGCATTCATTTCGTTATTTAGGATCACTGAGGAAGATTAGAGGTGATAAGAAAAAAACGATGAAAGGAAAACTACTGAATGGAGGTTGTAACAGAGACGTCGCTAACCTAACAAGAGGAGCAACTGATCAGTAATCTATAGGAAACTACTGAATGGAGGTTGTAACAGAGACGTCGCTAACCTAACAAGAGGAGCAACTGATCAGTAATCTATAGGAAACTACTGAATGGAGGTTGTAACAGAGACGTCGCTAACCTAACAAGAGGAGCAACTGATCAGTAATCTATAGGAAACTACTGAATGGAGGTTGTAACAGAGACGTCGCTAACCTAACAAGAGGAGCAACTGGTCAGTAATCTATAGGAAACTACTGAATGGAGGTTGTAACAGAGACGTCGCTAACCTAAACAAGAGGAGCAACTGATCAGTAATCTATAGGAAACTACTGAATGGAGGTTGTAACAGAGACGTCGCTAACCTAACAAGAGGAGCAAACTGATCAGTAATCTATAGGAAACTACTGAATGGAGGTTGTAACAGAGACGTCGTTAACCTAACAAGAGGAGCAACTGATCAGTAATCTATAGGAAAACTACTGGATGGAGCTTGTAACAGAGACGTCGTTAAACTAACAAGAGGAGCAACTGATCAGTAATCTATAGGAAACTACTGGATGGAGGTTGTAACAGAGACGTCGTTAACCTAACAAGAGGAGCAACTGATCAGTAATCTATAGGAAACTACTGGATGGAGCTTGTAACAGAGACGTCGTTAACCTAACAAGAGGAGCAACTGATCAGTAATCTATAGGAAACTACTGAATGGAGCTTGTAACAGAGACGTCGCTAACCTAACAAGAGGAGCAACTGATCAGTAATCTATAGGAAACTACTGAATGGAGCTTGTAACAGAGGACGTCGCTAACCTAACAAGAGGAGCAACTGGTCAGTAATCTATAGGAAACTACTGAATGGAGGTTGTAACAGAGACGTCGCTAACCTAACAAGAGGCAACTGGTCAGTAATCTATAGGAAACTACTGAATGGAGCTTGTAACAGAGACGTCGCTAACCTAACAAGAGGAGCAACTGGTCAGTAATCTATAGGAAACTACTGGATGGAGCTTGTAACAGAGACGTCGTTAACCTAACAAGAGGAGCAACTGATCAGTAATCTATAGGAAACTACTGGATGGAGCTTGTAACAGAGACGTCGTTAACCTAACACAAGAGGAGCAACTGATGATCAGTAATCTATAGGAAAACTACTGGATGGAGCTTGTAACAGAGACGTCGTTAACCTAACAAGAGGAGCAACTGATCAGTAATCTATAGGAAACTACTGGATGGAGCTTGTAACAGAGACGTCGTTAACCTAACAAGAGGAGCAACTGATCAGTAATCTATAGGAAACTACTGATGGAGCTTGTAACAGAGACGTCGTTAACCTAACAAGAGGAGCAACTGATCAGTAATCTATAGGAAACTACTGGATGGAGCTTGTAACAGAGACGTCGTTAACCTAACAAGAGGAGCAACTGATCAGTAATCTATAGGAAACTACTGGATGGAGCTTGTAACAGAGACGTCGTTAACCTAACAAGAGGAGCAACTGGTCAGTAATCTATAGGAAACTACTGAATGGAGCTTGTAACAGAGACGTCGTTAACCTAACAAGAGGAGCAACTGGTCAGTAATCTATAGGAAACTACTGAATGGAGGTTGTAACAGAGACGTCGTTAACCTAACAAGAGGAGCAACTGGGTCAGTAATCTATAGGAAACTACTGAATGGAGGCTTGTAACAGAGACGTCGTTAACTAACAAGAGGAGCAACTGATCAGTAATCTATAGGAAACTACTGAATGGAGCTTGTAACAGAGACGTCGTTAACCTAACAAGAGGAGCAACTGATCAGTAATCTCTATAGGAAACTACTGAATGGAGGTTGTAACAGAGAGACGTCGTTAACCTAACAAGAGGAGCAACTGATCAGTAATCTATAGGAAACTACTGAATGGAGGTTGTAACAGAGACGTCGTTAACCTAACAAGAGGAGCAAACTGATCAGTAATCTATAGGAAACTACTGAATGGAGGTTGTAACAGAGACGTCGTTAACCTAACAAGAGGAGCAACTGATCAGTAATCTATAGGAAACTACTGAATGGAGGTTGTAACAGAGACGTCGTTAACCTAACAAGAGGAGCAACTGATCAGTAATCTACAGGAAACTACTGAATGGAGGTTGTAACAGAGACGTCGTTAACCTAACAAGAGGAGCAACTGATCAGTAATCTACAGGAAACTACTGAATGGAGGTTGTAACAGAGACGTCGTTAACCTAACAAGAGGAGCAACTGATCAGTAATCTACAGGAAACTACTGAATGGAGCTTGTAACAGAGACGTCGTTAACCTAACAAGAGGAGCAACTGATCAGTAATCTATAGGAAACTACTGAATGGAGCTTGTAACAGAGACGTCGTTAACCTAACAAGAGGAGCAACTGATCAGTAATCTATAGGAAACTACTGAATGGAGGTTGTAACAGAGACGTCGTTAACCTAACAAGAGGAGCAACTGATCAGTAATCTATAGGAAACTACTGGATGGAGGTTGTAAAAGATTAGTCGTTAACCTAACAAGAGGAGCAACTGGTAAGTAATCTATAGGAAACTGCTGAATGGAACTTGTAAAAGATGAGCGTTCTAAACCTATAGCCTTCTAAAAGAGTAGCCTTGCATTTCTAGCGTCTGCAGATGGCACACACTACAATGTGAGAAAGAATTCATAAGATTATAGTCCAAAATGAAAACGCCGAAACTTTGATGTTAGACAAGTAACGAGTCCTTAGTGAGTGACATAAACCTCTAAATTCAAATTTCAAAAATCATTTAAAGGGCCCCGCCGAAAAAAAAAAAAACGTAGACAAACGAATCACAAGAGAAAACACGATGCGTTTCGACCTCTTAGGTCTTCTTCAGACACGAAACACAACACTCAGGTCAACAAAAATGACCGAGCAATCACTGATCTCATTTTGCGCCGAAGGATGATGATAAGATAAATGATCGCTCGCTCTTTTTGGTTGCCCTG
>JADBJO010003922.1:0-5000 GCA_016801955.1 Conus betulinus | reverse complement strand
ACAAGGCAAAATATGTAAGATGTAATTATAACTTTGATTGACATGATTTTGTTGTTGTTGTTTTTTACCCCCTTTTTCTATTCACGTTTTGTTTGTTTTTTTTTTCTTTCTGTCTTTGATACTTGCATAGAGCCTATCATGTAATCGAACAGCAGCTTCTCCGTGTGTTCGTTTCATTCTTTCTGTCTTTGATACTTTCATGGAGCCTATTACGTTCTCCAACAGTCGCTTTACCGTCTTTTTGTACCTTCCTTTCATTTTCTTCCAGGCGTTTTCAATGCCCACAATGGTGCGTGATACCATGCTTTTAAACTTTAGATGTCCTCTTAATGGATCGTTGTGAACTTTCGTTTCCTGCCCGATCGGTGGTTTTAAAAAAAAGGCAGTTCTTTCCCATGGCAACTCGGCTGATTACCTACACTTTAGGTTTTCTTTTTCCAACTTTATTTCTCTTTGTTGTGGTGTTGTTGTTGTTGTTTTGTTTGTTCCTTTCATTATTTTCTCCACCCCTCCCACCCCCTTTTTTCTTTTCTTCTTCTTCTCCCGTTGTCCGCCTACTTTTCGTTTCTTTCTTTTTTCGGGGGGGGGGGGGGGGGGGGGGGGGGGGGGGGGGGGGTAGGGGATGGGGGGAGGGGGGATAAGGGGTGGGGTTGGGATCAGGATAGTAGTTAGGGAGGGGAGGGAGTTTCGAACTTGCATTCTTTCATTCTTCCTTTCTGTAGTTGTCTTTCCCACCCACACCCCCGCCTTCTTTTGTTACTTCATTCGTCTTCCCATTCATTCATTCATTTATTCATTCGTTCGTTATATTCATTCATTCATTCATTTATTAATTCACTCATTCATTCATTCGTTCATTCAATCATTCACTCACTCATTCATTTATTTAACCTTTATCTACTTCCCTCCCTCTTTCTTACTTTTTTGTCGTTCGTTCCTTCTCTCTGCAGATACAGACATGAATAAATGCACCAAATAATTCTCTGAGTGATCTTTTTTCAAAGTTTTAATTTTTGAGGGTTTTTTTTTTGTCAGTATATCTTCGACAGTTCTTTTCGAGGACGGTGGAGGGGGGGGGGGGGGGGGGGGGGGGGGGGGGGGGGGGGGGGGGGGGGGGGGGGGGGGGGGGGGGGGGGGGGGGGGGGGGAAGGGGGGGGGGGGGGGGGAAGGGGGTGCTCGCTCATTAACATTGACGTAAGTAATAATTTTTTTGTTATTTGTGAACTTAGCCGTGATCAGATCTTGACAGAGGGTGAAAGGTCAGCAACAAGGGAGACAAAACCATCTGCTTGAAATGAATGAGAGTAAAAGATATCATTATTTTTTTTTCTACCAATCAAAAGATGTTACTATTTTGGTGCAAAGGGGATGGAAAATGGCGGAATGCACGTTATTTAGAAAGAAGCCCTTTTGGATCTCTATCACTTCATCCTAACATTTATCTCCTTTGTATTGAAGATGAACCGAGTCTTTTTTTCAATGAAAGAAGCTGAATCGGTAACAAAAGCGTATGAACCTCGTACGTCTGTTTTTTGTTGTTTGGTGGGTTTTTTCTTTTTTTTTTTTTTTTTTGGGGGGGGGGGGGGGGGGGGGGTTTGTTTTTTGTTTTTTTGTTTTTACCTCCGCTCCTTTTTAATTTATGGAATATCAGCCTTATATGGTTCATCGAACTTTTTTTTTCAACTTTCTTGTCATTGACAGGAACTCTCGTCAGAATTGTTCTGTTGAACTAACATTGATAGACATCGTCTGGAAACCTTTTCGAAGGATAGGACACACATACTGTTTTTTTAGGTGCAAAAAGAACTTTGAACGTCGTTCATGCATACACAGTGTATGTTTGGGTGAGTGCCAGTGTGGTATCTGGCTTGTGAAAGAAGTTCAAGGAGAACATGGGCATTGCTTGATTCGATTGTTTCTGTAGGTCGTGTTGTTCTCTTCCAGAGATGTTCGCTCCTCTCTCATAAATATTTCTGAATATCGTCTAACGGGTGTCTTGTGTATGACGTCATCTGTTTCTTCCATTTCCAGTTTCATGGAACCTTCTGTGTGTATATCTTCTTCTTCTTCTTCTTTCTTCTTCTTCTTTTTTTAATGGCCTTTCTTATTTTATTTTATTTTATTTTATATCTCTTCCTCCTTTTGTGTTCTTTGTCTTTCTTTCTTTTTTTCTCTCTCCCTTTTTGGGGGTCTTCTCTTACCCTTCCTGATTCCCGAATATTGGTCTTGTTTATTTCTAATTCTCATCCTTTATATCTGCTTCTCTTTGCTCACACTCTGCTCTATCTTTGTCTGCTGTATTTTTCGTTTTATCCTTTTTGTATTCTTTCTTTTCCTAATTCGACTCCTCGTTCTTCTTCTTCTTCTTCGTCTTGTTATGCTCACTTGTATGTTCCTCGTCCTTCTCTTTTTCTTTGTGCACGTTCACTTTCTCCATCTTTTATTTGTCTCTTCCTTCTTTTTTTTTTCTCATTATCGTTCTCAGCCACCTTTTTTTCTGTATTCGTATTGTTCGTGTTTGTTTTCATTGTCCATTCTTGTTTTTACAATTCTTTTTCAATCTCTAGATCCTCCACTTTTTTTTTTTAACGTGTTTTCAGTCTGACGTTTATCCTTCTCAGTCTTTTTATTCTATGTATTCTTTGTTCCTTATTTCACTGTCACTTCTTTACCCCCCTTTTTTTTTTAAATCTCCTTTGCCTTCGTCTTGGTCTTTAATTTTTATTCTGCTCCTTTATTTTCTTCCTCTTCTTTTTTTTATTCCTGTCCCTGCCCCTCCTATCCTCCTCCTCCTCCTCCGCGCATCTGTCCTCCTCCTCCTCCTTCCTCCTTCTGGGCTCCTCCTAATCCTCCTCCCCCTCCTCCTCGCCCTCCTTCTCGGTCTTCATCCGCCTCCTGTCTTCGTTCTCTTATGACGTTAAGGGCTGAAATTGTTGCCACAGCTTCATGTAAGCTGACGTGGGTCGTCAGCTTTTCAGAAGATCCATGTCATAATCATGCCGTGGGGACGTTTGCCATAAGGAATGGGCATCGGGACTGGCCGGTGAACGAAAAAAGAGGGAGGAAAAAACACTTTGAAGTTCAGCTCACTCTCTCTGTCCTGTCTGTCTGTCTGTCTGTCTGTCTGTCTGTTCTCACTGTATATACGCCAGTGTTGCCATTGTGCTTCCACACGCACAAGGAGGATTAGAGAAGAAAAGGACCACCAGCAGGAGGAAAAGAGATAGAGAGATGACGGGGAGAGGAGAGAAGAGAGAGAGGAGATGATGAGGGGAGGAGAGTAGGAGGAAAAGAGGGAACGAGGGAGAGAGAGAGAACGGAGAAGAGGATGAAGAAAAGGGAGAAAGAGAGAGAGAGAGGAGTAGAGAGGAGAAGGAGGAGAATGGCGAGAGACGAGAGGGAGAAGAAGAGGAGAAGACAGAGAGCGAGAGAGAGGAGAAAGGAGAGAGAGGAGAGAGGAGAGGGAGAGAAGGAAAGAAAGAAAAAGGCGAGCGGGGAGAGACGAGGAGGAGAGATGAGATGAGGAGAGGAGAGAGAGGAGAGTGAGGGAGGGAGAGAGGAGGAGAAGAGGAGAGGGATGAGAGAGGAGAGGAGAGCGAGAAGAGAGAGAGGGAGAGGAGAGAGGAGAGAGAGGAGAGGAGAGAGGATGGAGAGAGACCAACAATGGGAGTGCTGAGGCGACGAGTGAGGAGACGGGGAGAGAGCAAAGGAAAGAGAAGGGAGATGCGAGAACCGGGAAGAGATGAGGGACCACGAGAGAGAGAGAGGACGAGACGAACTGAGAGACCGTTGACAGAGAGAGACGCCGCGGAAAAAAGGCCCGGGAGAGAGGGGGAAAGGGACGAGACGAGGGGGAGCAGAGAGAAAATGGGAGGAGAGAAAAGAGGATGGAGAGGAGCCGAGAGCGGAGAGCACCAGAGAGAGAGACGAAGGCGGAGAGATTGCAACCGGAGAGGAAGGACGAGACGATGCCGTGAACCCGAGGAGAAGGAGGCGAGAGAGGGACGATCAGAAGCACGGCGACCCTCCTGGGGGAACGAGAGAGACGAGATGTGGAGACGAGGAGATGGTCCGATGAGGAACTGAGAGGAGTGAAGACGAGGAGAGAGACAGACAGAGCACCATGATGCGCGATGAGAGAGAGATCGAGAGAGCGAGGAGACGACAGACGGACAGGACAGAAAGACGAACAGGCCGACAGACCACGCAGAAGAAAGACACGCACACGGTACAAAACAGAGAGGAAAGACGGACACAGAGATCAGCAGAGAGACATCTGTGAGAAATAAGAGACGACAGAAGAGACAGACAGAAAGACAGGACAACAGAACAGACAGAGCACTTTGCTACTTGATCTTTATCACAGCTGCGCCGCGGGAGAAGGAGAGAGAGGAGGACGAGAGAGAGAGAGACGATGACGAACGAGATGGACGACGACGACCGCGAGAGGGGAGACGGAGCAGAGAGAGGAGACGAGAGAGAGACAGATTAGAGACAAAGAGACGAGAGAGAGAGAGACACCACGACGGACAGAGGCATGAGACGACCGAGAGGAGAGGCGGAGAGAGACCGACAGCCAGACCGACAGACAGCGCACCCAGAAAGACAGAGCATAGCCAGCGCACGTTCTATATCAGTCATCAGCTCTTTGTCTGGTTTTTAATTTTTTTTTTTTTTTTAAAGCCGGGTGTGTTGTAACTTTATACACTCAGTTTTTCTCAGTTGCCCTTCCGAGCATTGATTTTGTTTTTTATTTTTAAAAGAAGCCCAGGGGTCTATTATTATCCAACACCCAGAAGAATACTACGGGAATTATTGACCAGGTCGAGATTAGGAGTTTCCTGCCATATCTAAGTGGTTTCATCCCGAATTCGTATTTCTCTCAACGTGTGTTCTCGCAACGAGTGTCCGTCTGCTCTCTCTCTCTCTCTCTCTCTTCCCTCCCCTCTCTCTCTCTCTCTCTCTCTCTCTATCTCTCTCTCCATATATCTCTATCTATC
>JADBJO010003921.1:207500-221798 GCA_016801955.1 Conus betulinus | reverse complement strand
TTAGGCGGTGCAACAGTTTTAGTTTTCGAGCAATGTATTCTTCAGTTTTATATCTGTATTTTAGCTTATTAAAATACTTGCAGTCTGGTGATTTCTGTTCTGTTCTACACCGATATAAATAGTGTTTTGCAAATAATACGATAAAATAAAATACATGGTCTATATGTATATCTTTATCAAATCCAACGATGGCTAATGGTTCAGTTATCTGCAAATTAAATGTACATGTACATTTTTCATTCATCAAAACCACCAGCGTTTCCCAAAAACGTTGTATGACCGTACAATACCAGAACATATGTGTGATACTGTCCTTAACAGAGGTACAGAAAGTACAAACATCGCTGTTCAATACACCCATTTTTTCAGCACAACATTAGTACCAAGACATCTGTGTATTATTCGTAATTGTAACCATTTCATTTGTATGTCAGAAATTTTACTCAGAAAAAGAAAACAGTTTTTCCAGTCATTTTCAACGTTTAGTTTTATATCCCAGTTCGTACAGATTTTCGGGTGTGTATGATTATCTATAAAAATGTCATAATATAATCTTGACCCTTTACAAACTGACGTTAACTTTTTGTAACATACATGCATATTTAAACATTCATTTGTATTTTCACTTTGATTTTTGTTTTTTGTATATATTCAATTATAGCTGCTTTAATACCAGAAAAAGTGACAAATTAATGTTTACATCATACTTTTGTTTAAATTGTTCGTAAGAAATAAACTGGCCATTGTCAAGCAAAAAATGAGCAATGCATATATATGCCCTTGTTGATCCATGCTTTTCCCAAAATAGTCTTTTTCCCAACTTGTATTCTGTTTGTATAAAAGACTGGTTCCGCAAGGAGTTCATAAGAAGTCTCACAGTTAACTTTGTAGAAAAATTGTTTGTACGCCATAATACCTCTGTCCAAAATACATTTGATTTACAGAAGGAAGAAAGTATTTCTGGTCCATATTTCTCAATATCGCTTAAAAGTGGAAAGTTAGATGTTGTATAGTTTTTTCATTTGTGGTGTGTAGTCTGAACTTTTTGCAGCCACGTCAATTTTAGGGAAGAAGCAAAAACGTTTTTAATTCTGGTAGTCCAAGACCACCGTTTTGGATACTTTTGTGAGCAGTTTTTTTCTATTTATTTTGTCTGGCTTTTTATTCCACACAAATTTGTAACAGTAATTTTGTAAAGTCTGAAAAAAAGTGTCAGGTGGGTTAGGTAGTAATATCCACAAATGGATGAGTTTTGATAAAATAAAGCGATTTTAAAACTGCCACTCTGCCCAAAGGAGTTAGTTGTCTTCTCACCCAAACTTAAACAAATGTTTCACGTCCGCTAATTTTTCAGAATAATTAATATCTACACAGTTTTGCAAATCGTTGGTAAAACCAGATTCCAAGAATTTTGAATTTTGTGGGTTTCCACTCCATACCTAAATGGGTCCATGTAACGAACAGCAGAATTTTTACAGCTCCCCAACCAAACAGCGCTAGTTTTTCCAGGATTCATATATAACCCCGATATTCGACCAAACATTTCCAATACGTTTATACATGTTTCAAATGATTTTCTGTCGCCTGCTAAAAGAAATTCCGTGTCATCTGCATACTGAGAAAGTTTATGTTCGACTGTATCTATAACTATTCCACGTATGTTTTCATTTTCCCGAATCATTAATGCTAGAATTTCAACACATAATAGGAATAGAGATATGGCGATAGTGGATCACCTTGTCTGCATCCGCGGTCTATCTCAAACAGTGTCATAAATAAGCCTAATGTTATCCCCTATGTATCTATTCTTAACAAAACCTGTTTGATCCTCATTAATGAGACCAGCTAACACACTTTTAAACGGTCCGTCTCTGTCTTTGTGTCTGTCTGTCTGTCTGTCTGCCTGCCTCTCAGTGACTTTCTGTCCCTGTCTCTGTCTATTTGTCTGTCTGTCTGTCTGTCTGCCTCTCTCTGTCTGTCTGTCTGTCTGTCTGTCTGTCTCAATTCATATATTAAAAACACAAACCTCACATACCATTCCAGTATTCCATTTTCAAGAATTCGTTCACCGTTTGCCAGGCCAAAACGTTTTTTACCCTCCTTTTGCTAGTTCGTGACCACACGCATAAACAACTACAGGCCGAAATGCAGGTGATGATTTCATTATTTTCATTTATTTATTTGCAGGTACGCTTCTTCTTGCTTCCGCTCTCTTTGAAATGTGAGGCTGACATGCGGTCAGACCATACAATTCGCAGAGCCTGTTATGTTGCCAAGGATCTTGTGTTTGTGTCTGTGCTTTTTAAGTTTGAAACATTGGCTGTCCACAAATATTTTGTTCACATGTATGTCACTTAACAGTGTTTTTGTTTTTCTCAGTTTCTTCTAAAAGAGGAACGTAGACCTTAATTTACATTGCACATAAAAGCATACAAAAACGAACAAACTTACAAAGAAACTGACGTGTGTGTGTGTGTGTGTGTGTGTGTGTGTGTGTGTGTGTGTGTGTGTGTGTGTGTGTGTGTGTGTGCGTGCGCGTGTGTGCGTGCGTTTCCACATGTGTGTGTGTGTGTGTGTGTGTGTGTGTGTGTGTGTGTGTGTGTGTGTGTGTGTGTCGCGCGCGCGCGCGCGCGTGTGTGTGTGTGTGTGTGTGTGTGTGTGTGTGTGTGATTGTACATGTGTGTGTTTCAGAATACAAAGTGCTGTACGGACAGTGAGAGGAAGAGCATAGAAAAAGACAGAGACAAAGAGAAGAGAGAAAAAGGGAGCCGGATAGAGACAGGAGGAGTGACCAGGGTGCTGACCGCTATCTCCTGTCCGGCAGGACACCTGCAGGCACCTGACCAACATCGGATACTCCCTCGTTGATAATTAACAATGACCCTCTCGTCCTTAACCCCCCCCCCCCCTCCTCCCCATTACCTCCCCCAATCCCCTTCCCTCCTAGCCCCATTTCTGTCTCCTTTCGTCACCCCCTCCCCCTCCAACACCCGTTCCTCCCTCCCTCTCCTTCCACCTCATACTACCATCTCCGGCGCTGGACTTCTTTGAATTAGGAAATGACCATCTGTACCGTCCACTGCGTTAGGTTTCTAGGGTTCGAAAGAACAGAGATTTTTTTTGTGTGTATAATTCGTAAATAATAGAATTATGGCGGGCGCGCACAAGTTTCTAGGGTTCGAAAGAACAGAGATTTTTTTTGTGTGTATAATTCGTAAATAATAGAATTATGGCGGGCGCGCACAAGTATATTATACTGGTGCGCGCCCGCCCTTCCCTTTCACCCACAATCTTTCAGTTGTTGCCCGCTCGCACGGTCAAACATGTTGTGCGTGATGAATGAAATACAGTTTCGAGTTTGTAATTCCATAGACTCATTTAAGAAAGAAAGAAACAAAGAAAGAAAGAAAAGAAAGGAAAAGGTACGCGGAAATAATAACGTGAAAACAACAGTAACAAGGCATAGAGCAAGAATTTTCAAAACTGAATAGACAGTTTCCACAACAGAAGGAGAGTCAAACAGATTTCTTGTCAGTGTGGATGAAAACCGTGTATTCGAAACCAGCCACTATAGCAACTACTCTCGACAATGCGAAGAAAGTGTCTCTGGCAAATCACTATGATGTGTCAAGACTTCCTGTTCTTTTAAATGAACAAAAACTCGTATCACTGAATAAGCGATAGGTATCTCTTTTAAATTCTAAACCCGCTCAGGAAGTTGCCTGTATTTGCTTGGGTGGTCACACCACACACACACACACACACACACACACACACACACACACACACACACACACACACACACACCACTCTCTCTCTCTCTCTCTCTCTCTCTCTCTCTCTATACGTATATATCCTCCTCTTTCGCCCTCCCCTCCCCCACCCCTATCATCCTTTTTATCTCTCACCACCCTGTCTGCCTTTATCTCTCCTCTTCTCTCTGTCGTCTATCTGTATGTCTGTCTGTCTGTCTGTCTGTCTGTCTGTCTGTCTGTCTCTCTCTCTCTCTCTCTCTCTCTCTCTCTCTCTCTCTCTCTCTCTCTCTCTCTCTCTCTCTCAGCAATAATTCCACAGTGTGGGGGCGGCGATTGAGTGGATGACAGATTGCCGCACAAGATATGAACGGTTATCTCCCTTCTTCATTGAGAACTTTAATTTAGCTTCAAGCAACTTCCATGACAGTTTCTCCTGTGTGCTGGAACAAGCCTTCACTCTTAGACCCCCCCCTCCCCCTTGATAGAGAAACCCTTTCATTATCATTATCCTGTTAGCAATTTGCATCCTTAGTTCTTCAGTTCCTTCCACATTAACTCTGATTGTTTTTTCTTCTTTTAATGTCTTCGTTCAAGAGAAGATTTTGTCGACGCTGTTCTCTCGTAAACCTCCCCCCCGCAGCGTAGAAAAGATTAACGTCGCTATTTTTACTGTTCCCCATCTCCGCAAAGTTTTGTATGATTGTTCATTAACGAAGACAGATTTTGAGGTTACAGAATGTTGCTGTCTGGCACTTAGATGGGCCTGGGTGAAGAGAATATTAAATCGGTCTTGCAATTTATGGTGATGGCCTGCAAAATTGTATTCGTGAGAGAGAGAGAGAGAGAGAGAGAGAGAGAGAGAGAGAGAGAGAGAGAGAGAGAGCACACACACACACACACACACACACACACACACACACACACACACACACACACACACACACACACACACACGCACACACACACACAGGGCGGGGAGAGTTGTGTGTGTGTGGGTGGGGGGGGGGGTGGAGGATGGGTGAAGGGTGGAGAGTGGTGGTGGAAAGGGGTGGAGAGGGTGTGGGGGAGCAGAACGGAGAACTGTTAGAAGAGAATATCCAGGCTCCTCCGGCATTCCCACGGGAACAAGACGAAACAGATGAACGCCGAGATTTCTTCCTACCAATCAAAAGCAAGGTAACAGAATTAGACGAGCCACGTAGCCTACAAATACAAATAAAACAGTTTATTTAATAAGGGAGACGTCAATGAAAACCAAAGTTTAAACAATCCAGAATTTAATTCAGCTGCTCTCTATCTAAAATCAACTTCATCTTTAATTGGAGAGCTAAAAGGAGACATACATGAAAACCAGACGAAGTTTAAACAAACCAGAGTCTCCAGTCAATTGCTCTCTAAATTCATCAATCAGAACAAGATAATTATTCTCATAGACAGCTAAATGACAAAGTTTATACAAACCAGAATCTAATTTGGCTGCTCTCTATTTGAACTCATCTTCATCTCTAATATGAACGAGATAATTGTTCTCTTAGACAGCCAGAGGGAAAGATAAACGTAAAACAGACGAAGTTTCAACAATCCAGAGTCTAATTTAGCTGCTCTCTATTTAAAATCATCTTCATCTTCAATATGAACGAGACAATTGTTCTCTTAGACAGCTAGATTGTGGCACAAATGAAAAAAAACAGACGAAGTTTAAACAATTCAGAGTGTAATTTAGCTGCTCTCTATCTATTCAATTTGAACGAGATAACTGTTTTCTTAGACAGCTAGAGGGAGACATAAATGAAAAACAGACCAAGTTAAAACCACCAAATGTATATCAGCTGCTGTCCATTTAAAATCACCTTTATCTTCAACGTGAACAAGACAATTGGTTCTCCTCGAGGGCAAGAGAGAGACATAAATAAAAAAAAAAAACAACAGACGAACTTTAAACAACTCAGAGTCTAACATAGCTGCCCTACATTTAAAATCACTTTCATCTTCAATTAGAACAACATAATTGTTCTCCTAGACAGCTAGAGGTACACGTAAATGAAAAACGGACGAAGTTTGAACAACCCAGTGTCTAATAATATAGTTGCCGTGCCTTTAAAATTACTTCAATACAAAGAAGCTAGTTGTTCTCTTACAGGGCTAGAAGTCACAAAAGGAAATCTTTCCGAATTATGTTTAACCATTATTTTTTTTTCTCAAACATTTTCACGGTCTTATTTTGCATGAATAAGGTGTACACCTACAATCACCAGCAAATCTGGCAAAATGCATAGTATACTACTGTATAAAACAGAGAACCGTAGAATTTCTACGATTATGACGTTCTGCAGTACAACATTCAAAGAGAATTAGATGTACATGCCATCGCGCCAGTGAGTTCTTCCGAGACATACACACAGTATGCGGCTGACATATTTTTCAGTGTCGTATCGGCTTTTCAAATATGATGTATATATTGGAATTGAGGTTGTTCGCCTTCGAATTTGTATTTGTAGACATCATATTTAGCGAGCAGCAGAAGAAAGTCAAATGTACTGCCTGCTTTATAATGGTCATCGCATTCAAATAGCAGGCAGAAACTCTGGGGAGAGCTTGACAGCAGATGGTCTTCAGAGAAGAAATCCCTCCTCAGACAAGTGTTTCGGTCGTGAACTCTTATAACTGTCTTTTCTGTCAGTGAGAAGTTGTGTTGGGCACACTTTTCGTTTACCGAATCCAGAAATACACTCCAAAAGTTTTTCACTCAGTCGCATGTCCAAAAAAAACGCAGCCATTAGTTTTTATCTCTCTATACACTCCAAAAATAGTAACATCATCTGATTGGTCGCTAGTGCTCTTGGCAGTCTCGTTTGCACAGTGCTCGAAAGACAGCAGCTCGGTAGAGGAAGCCAAGGTCGAGGCTCACAGCACCCATGTCTTCCATGACAAGATATCATGTCATCTTTAAAACAGGAGGGCATAGGACCTCTGAAGGCGATGGGCAGCTTCCCTCCTCAGGAAAACAGTTGTAATCCTCAAAGAAAACTATGAACATGCGGAAAACAGTTTTGATGTCTGTTTTCCTGAGGATTACAGCTTGTACCCCCCCCCTAAGAAACATTGTCGTTTTCCTTTTTTTCTTCTTCTTTTACTTTGGATATTACATGCCCTGGTATTTTCTCCCCAAATCCATGTGCTTTCTCTGTGTTCCTGAGGATAATGAATATCATTCTTGTTTTCCTGGGGAAAAAAAAAAAACCCCGCGCATAATGTCAAAGAGAAATAGCGAGAACAGGGGCCATAAGTCATGATTGCTATTACTTACCGCGCCAAGCAAACGCGTGGCATCATTGATGGCTTGAACAGGGAGAACAGTTGTGATCACTATTGCTTTCATTGTTTTGGCATGTTTTCTTTAAAGATGATTGCTATTTTACCTGCAAAAGTAGGGAAAAAAAACGGTTGTTGTCTTTAGAAGAAAACAACAACAACAACAACAACAACAAAAAAAAAAACAACTGGGAAAACAGCTTAACTGCAACAAAAGTGTTGTTGTCCCATGATAAACAAATCTATGCTCCTTTCATGGAGGATGATACTGTTTTCTTCCGCAGAAAAAAAAAAAGAAAAAAAAAAAAAAAAAAGAAAAGAAAAAAAAAAAAAAAAACGTGTGATCAAAGCAAAGATTAGGGAGGACGGTTATAACCTAAGCCAAACGGTTGTGATTTTCGTGAATAACAACACTGTTTCTTTTTTTTAAATCTAAAGTGAAATACTTGTTTTTCTCATGAAATCAGCGAAAACAGCTATTACCAGCTTACAAAGCTAGTGCGCTGGCATAGCCAAAACCAAGCTTGTCAAATTCCCAGAGAAGATCTAACTCTATGAGTCACTGGTGGTGTCATTCTTTCTCTGTGTGGATGTTAGAACAGTTCTTTGACAGAAGAGTTCTAGCAGACAAATCACATACAAACAGACGTACATACAAACATACATATATAATGCAAACACACACAGACACATAGAGACACACACACATACACATAGAGACGCACACACACATACACACACACACACACACACACACACACACACACACACACACACACACACACACACACACACACACACACACACACATCACACACACACACACACACACACACACACACACACACACACACATATATATATATATATATATATCTATATATATATCTCTCTCTCTCTCTCTATATATATAAATATATATATATATATACACACACACACACGCGCGCGCGCGCGCGCGCGCGCACACACAGACACACACAGACACAATCTCACACACACATACACGCACACGCGCGCGCGCGCGCGCGCGCACGCACACACACACACACACACACACACACACACACACACACACACACACACACACACACACACACACACACACATATGCACACACATACACACACATGGACACACACACACAGACACAAAGACACACACACGTACGCACGCTCGCGCGCGCGCGCGCGCGCGCGCGCACACACACAAAACACACACACACACACACACACACACACACACACACACACACACACACACACACACTCACTCACTCACTACACACGCATGCACGCACACACACACACACACACACACACACACACACACACACACACACACACACACACACACACAAGCGCGCGCGCGCGCGCAAGCGCACACACATACACACCGGAACAAAGGTATCAGACAGATTCATACAACATACATAAAACAAGCGACAAGGCCAATAATCAAGTCCCAGATCACGCTGGAAGACAGCAACATGTCCTAGCGCTTTCAGAGAGTTATCAATCTTGCCTGGTGCAGGGCATGCCTCTTGGCCGCGACTCTCTGTCCAAGACGATGCACGAGAATCCTGAAGTGAAAGGCGGGAATTCCAAAAAGGCAGACCCAACTCTTTCTGGATGCAGAACAGAAATTTCGGTTTCAATCTCATCAAGGAGGTACGACTGCGTGCGGACTAGTCTATATATGCAGCATCACACCCGCTAAGTTTTGAGACCATACTGCGCATAATTTAAAGCTGATGGATGAATGAATTAAGGACTAAGATGAGAGAATGTAAAAAGATGGTATTGTGGCTACGAGTTAGCTGATGTCTGGCCTACACATAGCTCAACGCGCTGGTCAGACCTTCAGTACCTACCTAACACTGGTTGTGTCATTATGTTACCATTGTATGTGTGTGCTGTCAGTGTACACGTGTACACAGAGAACAAAAAAAAAAGACTGGACTGGTGACACCACCTCTGTCCTGTCGCGTATGATTGAAGACAGAGAGTCATGGTGATCCCTGACCGCCTGAAAACGTCTGCCACAGCAGCTTTACGACACCCACCGCCATAGGATGATAGAACGAGAAGTCTGGAACCATCTAGCTGGAATGTGAAGGGAGATAACTCTGCTACAATGATATCATCAGAACGACTGAAACATTCAGGTTCGAAGAGAACACAGAGACCTGTCCCTCAACACGATAGTGATGCACTGATGTAACCAAAATATGTAACAGTGCGGCAGTCTCCGTGAAGAATATAAACGTCACAATTGTTGTGGTGAGTTACTCACCAAAATGTAACATTCATTACACTTTTCATGATGACTGACGCTAGGTTTCTGTTAGTCAATTCAATTTTATGATGCTCATTCAACGTGTGATGTTTGTAGCCAGCCGACCTCAAGGGGTCAACACAGGACTGTAAGGTAGGATCGTTAAACTCAATGTGATATGAGTATGTTGCTACAGAAAATTTATATTGATAAATGTCAAACGTGCTTGAAAAAGACTGGACAATTTTTCTACACATGAAAAACATTTCTTTGAGATGCTCGAAAATCAGATGCGGAGGAACATCACTTGATAGTTTCTTCATAGAATCTGCTGTAAAGTGTAGTGTGTATGTCGAATGACATATAGATCCCCACACTCTGCCTACATGCTTCATGCTGAGTGGCTGTAATGCAGGCCTACGGCGAAACGTAAAACGAGTCATTAACATTACCCAAAAAGTTTGAAATATTTTGGTCTCAATGTTCCATTAGGTTCAGGGGTTATCGATCGAGAAACCCTAAAGAAAGCAACAGTTTCAACGGCAATTATTCTGACAAACATGTAACAATGTTACCTTGTTCGGTACAACCGCTCCATTGTTAACATTTACGTTATAACACCACTTTCAATATGGTTTATGTGTCGTAGAAAAGGAACCGAAAACCTGGTGCCACTTTACACCTCTTTAGTGTTTGAACCATGATCACTATGGCGGCGGTGATATATTGTGCACTGTACCCTAAACCTTCAAAATAGCCTCACCATTAAAATAGACATTATGAAATTATGCATGCATGTTTTTGATGACACACTACTGTTGCTTGAATCGCGACGATGGAAAATAAATAGAATTGTCTGACACAAGGTTGTTGATACAACAGTCACCGAATCATGACTGAAATCGGGTAATTTCAATATCTGAAATAGGCCCGCTTACTCTTCTGTAGGAAAACAAAGTCAATGGTTTCATAAAAAAAAAACAGAGAAGAAAGTTCTGATCATGTGGTTCTTCTCTTGAGATAAAACTATGCGTGATCGGAGACACCTACAATGAGTCAATTGACGGACAAAAAACCTATTGTTAATCAGAACTTTTGTTATCTAGATAGTGCAGAACAAGCATGATTCTGGTACAAAAATGTTATATCTTTTCACTGAATAACGGAGCCACTCACTATAAAGTAATATATTACTCTCAATAAACTTTCAACGGATTTTCTCAATCTTCGTTTCGACAGATTTGTTAAGGCCTCGTTTCAACAGCTTCCCAAAATCTTCGTTTCAGCAAGTATCAAAAACTTGTTTCAACAGGTGAAAAGTCTTCGTCTTGCAGATTCTCTAGATTGTTGTTTTAAACTGATTTTCAAACTCTCAACAAATCCACCTAATCTCTATGTAAACAGATTCGCAAAATTTTCGTGTCAAAATCGTGTTAAATATTTCATATCTCATCTCATAGCTAAAATGATCGTAAATATGCAACTCTAAGACATGAAGACACATTAGCAACGGTGCTGGTGTTGCTGTATTGCTAATATATAGTGGGCAATGGGAAACGTATGGGAGCTCCTATTTCCTCTCTTTGTTATCCTGATGTACGCTGGGCATTTTACAAATGACAAGGCTTTGCAGCTCTGAATTCACAACAGTCGTGACATTTAAATCAGAAAGTACAAGCAAAGAAAATTATCAACTTGCATACACACAAATAAATATTAATTCAAACTAGTCATATGAACACACACACACACACACACACACACACACACACACACACACACACACACACACACACATATATATATATATATATATATATATATATATATATATATATATATATATATATATATATATATATATATATATTGACATACGTGTTTGGAGGACAGAGAAACATGCCTACTATAACACGCATCGTTATCTAATCAAGTTTAAGCTAATTACCTTTGGTTGTTTTTTTTTTTTTACACAGTCTGTTAGATCGAAGATGTGGATTACGCGATGTCAAATCAGCGTGTCTGATCTTCTGCGTGCGCGTGCACTCACAGGGGGTTCAGTCAGAAGCAGTTTGACTGCAAGATTAGTTGACTTGGACATAGGGGAAATTCACGTTCCACATTTCATTCTCCAGGCACAGGTAAGATTCGAACCGCTGAACTCTTGGGTTATAATGCAAATTATCTAAAGCCATCGCATCCCTCAGTAACAGTTTTAAAGAAAAAGGAATGCAGACCTCACGTAATTGTATTCAAATAAATGAATGCAAACGTACACAATTACCATTACCGCAGATGAATGCAGACCTTACATATTTAAACTCCAATCGTTGAATGCAATACCAATCTAAAACAACGGCAACAACAACAAAATCCTTCTACCCTCGGACTCAGAATCAGCATTTTGACTTTTGAACTATTCATATTGTCAGTGGGAATAAATGTCTACGAAACCTAAATCATGACACTCTCTTGAACGAGTACAAATTATTCATGATAAAATTCCTAGAAATGAAGGGAAACCCTGCCCTATTACATTCCCATAAAACCATAATTTTTTTTAGAAATGAATGCAAACCGTGCTTGAGATTCTTAGAAATGAATACAAAAACCCTGCATGACATTCGTAAAAATGATTGCAAACCCCGCTTGATATTTGTAGGAATGAATGCAAACTCTGCATGGCATTTGTAGAAATAAATGCATACTGGCATGACACATGTAGAAATGAATGCAAACGCTGCATGGCATTCCTAGAAACGAATACAAACGCTGCATGACATTCGTAAAAATGAATGCAAACCCTGCGTGACATTCGTAAAAATGAATGCAAACCCTGCATGGCATTCGTAAAAATGAATGCAAACCTTGCGTAATTACATTCCCATAAATAAAAGCGAAACCTGCGTGACCACATTCCCATAAATGAACAGAAATCTGCAGAAATATTTCCTATTTATTTTTCTCCAAGCGAACCCAAGTCCTATATGTAATTGAACGCAACCCTTGCATTTTTACGTACCTAGAAATGCACTAAAACCCTGCACACTTACGTTGCTGTAAAAGAAAGCAATGCCTGCGCGGCTGCATCATTACAAATGAACGGAAAACATGCATCGTTTCTTTTCTATAAATGAACGTAAGTTCAACGGGATTAAATTCGCACGGATGAGCGCACACCCCTACATAATTGTTTTCCCCCAAAATGAATTCGCACACTTTATATAATTACATTCGCATAATTAAACGCGGAAGGGCGAACAAAGATTGGAAACATGTCCTCAACTCATGCAAAGTAGCTCTCTAACCCAAGGACATTTACGCTGAGACGCAGTCACATGCTTCAGGAGATTGCTCATGGGGGTAGTGCTGCTACAGGAAACTCTCCACCACTAGAAGTTTCAGCACAGACGTTTCTACACGGCAGGAGGTAACACCAAATCATGATCTGGAACAGGTGTGTCACTTTTAAAGCACGGAAACAGGGTATCCTGGATGAAGCGGTGGCTGGGAGTGTACAACAGATCTTCCAGAACGGGCAAACCATCTGGAGATCATCAAGAGGAGTGACATGGGACTTGTCATGGCTCTTTACTTAGTAGGTTTATCAAATTAACTGTTTCTGATTGAACTCACTCTGCCATATGCAAGACTTGTTTGAGAAGAAGGGAGGACGGGGGTGGGGGTGGGGTGAGGCTTCTGTGAAGATCCCCTGCTGTCAAGCTCTCTCTAGAATTTCTTGCTTACTTTCACTTAATTTATACTGCTTTCTAAGTTGGCAGGGGCTGCTATTGTGCTCTGCAAAGCAAGCCTGGATATTGTACAGTGTTTGCCAAGTCTTTAGTAAGAAGTGCCAGTGCCTGTTCTTGTCAATGCATCTCAACATCATTTCACATTTCGGTTTTTTTTTTTTCTCTGCGTTATATTCGCCAATGAGACTTACAGTTTCTGTTGAACTGCCATTCGTATCTGACATTTTAACTTTTGTTTTCCCAGAGCAATCTGGGGATATTTTCACAGAATATATAGACTCCATTTTTGGACTACTGCCATTTCAAAGGTGGCATAGCAAGCATTTCTATTTCAAATGTACATACGTAAAGAATGGTAAAACAGTCTATGAATTATATGCACGGTATGATTACATGCCGCTTCGACATGTCACTGGTGAGAAAAGTACAATGAAGTGGCTGACTTGCAAGCTTATGATAGTCTGACTCGTTTCAGTATTCGCCTGTCACATGGACGTTTATTTTATTTTTTATTTATTTATTTTTTCAGGAATTTTACTGCGTAAAAATGACAGAAATTGATTTAATTCTTGTATACTTTGAAAATAGAGTAGTAGTCTGAACCAGGTGTATGTTCCTACAACTGCAGCATAATATAAAACAAACAGGTAGGATAACTCTTGCTCCCACGATGAAACAATTACACGCCCATAACTCCAAACGAATGCAGCTTCCGGCACCGAATCGCCATGTCCGAATGACGTCATACAGCACACAGAAAAAAAAAAAAAAAAAAAAAAAAACAACGGGACAGCCCCGCAGTATCAATATATTCTACAATGTTTTAGCGTCAAGAAATGAAGAAGGTTGTAAAAAAAAAGGGCTAGAACAGCAGCTCGTTGACCTCGAACAGAAAAGCTGGGAATCGGCAATGGCAAACTGAAGAACTGGATGTTCCCCTGCTCAGCTGGCTAACGACGATCCAGTCTACTGCAGTGTGCCAAGACCTTTGAGCTGGACATGCCTTGTGTCCATGATGAATTCTTGTCATGTCAGCAGCTTGACACTAGTCATAGATCTGTGAGTGTCCTCAGAGATTCTGCGGTCCTATGATTTGCAGAAATGACGTACAGCGTTTGTGTTTTTGTGGATTTGTTTCTATTTGTTTTTCTCTTTATTTTTCATTTCAACATCCTGTTGATTGTACTACTGATTTTTCAGCC
>JADBJO010003921.1:177500-205000 GCA_016801955.1 Conus betulinus | reverse complement strand
TCTTTCAACGGTACCTTGAAGGATGGTTTTGGAGAGGGTGTTGTGACTGACGACGTGGCCAAACCATGCCATCTTCCGTCGTTTGACGGTTGCCAGAAGTGGTTCGTGGGGCCCAACTAGGTTGGTGAATAGGTTCCGCACATAATCATTGGTCTTGTGTTCTTTGTAGATGTGGAGTAGTTTCCTCAGGCACCTGGTCTCAAACGCCTGGATTCTTCTTTCTGTTTCGGCCATCAGTGTCCATGTCTCGCAGCCATATAACAGGATGGAGATTCAGATTCAGATTCAGAAAACTTTATTATCTCTCGTTACAAGAGAAATTACATTTGTGACCACTGCCCTAAAAGTTAAGACATACATATTTATAGTTACAAACGTGACACTGGAAACTGAAATTACTTACAAACAATAAAACATGCATGTAACACCAAAATGGGAATTTCAATCTTTCTCTTTTTGGTAGTGCAAATGAAGTACGCACTCAGCCACTCATGATTATATATACATAAATGTGTGCACGTATGAGAGAGAGAGAGAGAGAGAGAGAGAGAGAGAGAGAGAGAGAGAGAGAGAGAGAGAGAGAGAGAGAGAGAGAGAGAGAGGGGGGGGGGATTTATCATTAAAAATCATTAAGATAAGACATATTCCAGACATTTCTATTCCTCACTGTTCCAGGACATGCACACATAAAACAGAAACACCCCCACACTCCAGCATCTATACTTTCCCGCTTGCTTGCTCACAGACATACACACCCGCGCACATGCTTGTGTCACAGGTGATCCATCGCCTCTTCTTGCACGCTGTGTTGTTTAAAAGCGCAATGGATTTGAACACAAAGCTCTTTTTTGTGCGCATCAGCTTAGCTCTGGGAACACAAAATCGTCTGCCTGATGGAAGGAGCACAAACTGTCGCGCAAGCGTATGCCCACTGTCACTAACAATCGCACGAGCCTTGTTGACCGCACGCCTTTCATACAACTCACTCATACTCTCCTGTCTCTCACCAACAATCTTACCGCAGATGTTCACAACGCTATCAGCAAATGCATGAAAAAGTCAAGACAGACTCAATAAAACTCCTGTAAAATGTTTTAAGAATTTTTGGCTGGACATGCAGATTCCTCAATTTGCGTAGGAATGCATTCTGATTTGGCATTTTTTGTATGCGGACCTGGTGTGTGTATTGAAAGTGAGCTTATTGTCTAATGTTGTGCCCAGATATTTGTATTCCTCTACCCGTTCCACTTTTTTCTCCATCAATGTAAAGATCAGGCACATAATTTTTTCGCTTTCCCTAAAATCTATGATCATCTCCTTTGTTTTTTTGACGTTAGGCTCAAGATAATTTTCTTTACACCAGGTGCTGAAACGCTCAACTTCATCAAAATATGTTACGTCAGAATTGGAAAGGTCTACAAGGGCTGTATCATCTGAATATTTAATGACTGGTGTTTCTTCTGTACCAATGCAGTCGTTGGTGTACAGAGTAAAGAGGACAGGAGAAAGAACGGTACCTTGAGGGGAACCTGTGGAGCAAAAGAGGACAGATGACATGACAGATTGATAGCGCACTGACTGGGATCTGGAGATGAGGAAATCTGTGATCCACAGGATAAGCCTGGGTCTGACATTTAAGGATAAAAGTTTGTGCGCTATGAGATGAGGCTGGATGGGTGTTAAAAGCTGATGAAAAATCAATAAAAAGAATACGAACAAAAGAATCTGTTTTCTCCAGGTGAGTGTAAGCGTTGTGTAAAAGTGTGAGAGTGGCATCGCCTGTGCATCTGTTGCGTTTGTATGCAAACTGATAGGATCTTGATGACTGACTGTGTCAGTGAGGAGGTGACTGAGTATTGCTCTTTCGAAACACTTCATCACAATGGATGTTAGAGCGACTGGGCGGTAGTCATTGAGGGAAGATGGTTTAGACTTTTTTGGTATAGGACAGATCACTGAGGCTTTCCAGAGAGAAGGGACAGTTGAAGTTTTAATAGACCAATTGAATAGTCTAGTGAAGACATGACAGAGTTGAGATCCACAGTTCTTGAGTAATACACTACTAATATTGTCTGGTCCAGGCGTCTTTTGGATATTTAGTCTTTTAAACATTGAAAGTATTGTCGTATCTTCTATAATGATCTCATCTTCTATCTTTGCTTTGATTTCTCTTTTATCACTCCCAATGCATCGGTGAAATCATGGGCATCAAAACGACAGTAAAATTTGTTGAGTTCATTAGCGAATGTGTTGTTGCTGTTCTTTTGGTAAGGCACAGTGATGATGGGATTTGGTTTGACCAGTTAATTTCTTTAGACCATGCCATGCGTTCCGCATATTACCGCACTGAAACTGCAATTCAACCTTCTCTTTGTACTTTGTTTGGGCTCAGCGTATTTCCTTTCTCAGTTTTATTTGGACTTTCTTACGTTCCATTTTGTTTTCTGTTTGAAAGGCAATTTTTCTTTCATTTAACACGGTTTTCAGTGGCTTCGTTACCCATGGTTTATTGTTAGGGAAAATTTTGATTGTTTTTGATGGAATGATTAAATCTTGACAAAACATGATATATTCTGATATGACATCTGTTGCTTCATGGATATTGACAGAGAAATTCAAAGAAAAGGTCCCAGTCAGTACAGTCAAAACATCCTTGTAATTCCAAAATACTGTCAGGCTCCCATACCTTAACCTTCTTCTTTATGATGGGTTCTGTCTGAATTTTAAGTCTATATGCGGGTATGAGGTGGACTACATCATGATCAGATTTTCCGATAGGGGGTAGGGGTTCAGATTTGTAAGCGTGATTGAGACCACTAGTGATTTGTAGAGCCGGAATTTTGTGTGGAATTTGATATTGCTCTTCCACACCCTGTTCAGTCTGGCCATCGCTGCTGATGCAGAGTTGATCCTGATTCGGATTTCTACCATGCAGGAGCCATCTTTCGACAGGGTTGGCTCCCAAGTACCTGAAGCTGGTCACTTCTTCCAGGGGCTCACCATTCATGGTTATGTTGGCACTGCTGTTAGTCGTGCTGTTGACCATGACCTTTGACTTCTCTGTGCTGACCTCCATGCTGTACGCGCTTGCTCTTGTGGCAAGTCTGTTTATCAGATCCTGGAGTTCGGTGTTGCTGCCCCCCATGATGATGTCGATGTCGTCTGAAAAACGAAGGTTGTAGACCGGCCTGCCGCAATGCTGATGGAGGTGTTATGTCCTTCGAGGGTCTCTTGCATGATTCTGTCCAGAAAGATGTTAAAAGTACTAAAGATAGTAGGCACCCTTGTCTGACTCCGATTGTGGTCGGGAAGAACTGGCCCTGCTAGCTGTTGAGAAGTACTGTGCTGCTGGAGAGTTCGTAGAGGGCCTGGATGACTTGGACGAGCCTCTCATTCATGTTGAAGTCTTGAGAACCTGCCATAGGCCGTCGTGCCACACCCGGTCAAATGCCTTCTTAAAGTCGACGAAGTTGTGGAAGAGGTCCTTTTGGTGTTGTAGATGCTTTTCAATCAGGACTCGGCAGTTCAAAATTTGTTCCACAGTGCTCTGCCCTCTTTTAAATCCTGCTTGTTCTTCTGATACCAGTTCCTCAGCCTTGGATTTCAGTCGGTTGAGGATGATGCGATGCATGACTTTGCTGGGGTGGCTGATCAGACTTAGTCTCTTGTAGTTTTGGCATTGTTTGAGATCGCCCTTCTTATGTAAAGGAATCACCAATGACTGGTCCTCTCTGTTGGCCACTTCTTTTCTGTCCAGATCTTCTGACATAGCATTGTTAGAGCCTCTGTGGTCTCTTTCCATCCGTATTTCAAAAGCTCAGCTGGGACATTGTGTCAACTCCTGGGGATTTCCCTGGCTTCAGACTCTGTATTGCAGCTTCAACCTCCTCCTTCAATACTTGGAGACTGTTCTCGCTGTCTGCGGGTCGTTGGTTGTCCTGCAAAATGGATGCGTCTGGGTTGAGCTGGTAATTGTAGAGGCCCTCACAGTATTCTGTCTACCTCTTCAGGACTTCTTCATTCTCTGTCAGTAGCTTGCCATCATTATCTTCGATGACCACTGATCTTGTCTGGTTAGTCTTACTGAGGGTCTTGAGTGTGTTGTAGGCTTCTTTGCTGTTCCCTGCTTCCATGCCTTTCTCGATAGCTTCGCACTGCTCTTCAATCCAATTTTCCTCAGCTGTCTTCATCTTCTTCTTCTTCTTCTGACTTCTCTGTTCACATGTTGGTACTGCATCCTGGCTTCGTCGCTGGAGAGTTTCTTTTCTCTCAGTTCCCGCCTCTTGTCACATAGATCTAAGACCTCGCTTGTAACCCAAGGCTGGATCTTCATTCGCTTCTTTCCCACAACTTCTTTAGCTGTTGTAGTTAGCAGCTCTTTGATGTTATTAGCAAGGGTGTCTACATCGCTGAACACTACGTAGAAAGGCAGCAAACTTCCCGCCTTCTTGAGCCTGGAACACCTCTGCAATTTCGGGGCCCTTCAACTTCTCTAGGTCAAAACGAATGTGGGGGTTCTTTGGACAACGCTTACACTTCAGCTTGAGCTTGTAGGTTGCCAGGACAAGATCGTGCTCGCTGCCAATGTCAGCGCCTGGGAATGTTTCTTGTTTTTTGCTTTGTTGATGCTGGACTTGTAGCGTTGTGGGGCCAGAATGAAGTCTACTTGGTTGTGAACTTGCCCATTTGGTGAGTGCCAGGTTATGATTCTGGACAGCTTGTGTGGGGGGAGGGTGTGTTGGCTAGGGTAAGTCAATGGCTTTTGGCAAACTCCAGCAGTCTAAGGCCTCTGTCGTTGGTTTCCCCAATGCCGAATTGTCCTGCTGTTCCTGCCCTATTCCGGTAAGCATCTGGCCAACCTTGGCATTCTGTATTATGCATAGGAATGTCAAAATAGTTTGCAATACTCCTTTCGGTCAACGTGGTAACATGACATTGAAAGTAGCAGTAAAGGTTTTTTTTCTAGAAATGTTATAAGTATGATTTTAAGGATGGAGAAAATATATTTCTAGCTTACCAGATATTTATATTTACCCTCTTATCAAATTTAGACGTTCTATCATCAAAATTACCAATTCAAATAGATCGTCTGCAATGGTGATGAATTTCATTTTGTCATGGGATGTTTCATCTTATGTTAATTTGCGCAACAATATTTGACAAAAAGATTCCTCTTCCAAAATCTGTCTATAATTCTTATCAAGTGATGTCTTCTACTAATCGAAAACAAATGCTTCTACTGTCAAAGTATATTGGATTATCTCAAGTTTTATAAATTGTTGGTCCATGTCAGCATTGACTATCGATTTATGTTTTTATTTTTGGCTTCTTTGTTTACCTTTTCCTGTTGTTGCTTTAAATTTACCCCAAAAGGAGCGAAAAGAATAATTATTGTTCTACTTACACACACACACGCACACACACACACACACACACACACACACACCACACACACACACACACACACATTTATGTATATCTATATCAAACTGGAAGATAATATTTTTTAAAAAATCTTAGAAATAGAATGGGGTCTTCCTGAGGTCCTTTCGTGCGAAGACCAGTCAACATGAGAGTGCGAAAACGAATATGTATGCTAATGTAATACGTTACGACGGTGAAATCCATTTATAGCGAACTCCAAGAAACAAAAGAAGTCTTTGTCTTCCGATAGACTTTTAAACGCAAAATGCATGCAAACTTTCTTAAATGCACATAGTGTACGTGTCCTAATTTCAGAGTAATTTTGTTACGTGAGAAGAAGGAAATTATCCTTGTTTTGAAGCCCTAGTTTGTGTCGATCTCGATGGTTCACGCTCTCACAAAGGACAATGTCTCTCTGTGAGAGCGCAAAACAAACAAACAAACACAACAAACAAACAAACAAACAAACAAACAAACAAAAAAAAAAAAAACAAAAAAACCTAAAAATGGCCGTCGATAGAAAGAGGGGCTTGAAAAACTAAGATCCCCTTTAACAAGATTTGATATAAAAAGGAGGAGTCTTTATTCTCACTTTAAAATAAAAAAAAAATCCAAACCGAAACTATCACAGAGATTTAAAACCCTTCCTTTCAGACGCTTCGAGGCCCCACACTATTCAAATCGTACTATAAAAAAAAAAAAAAAAAAAAAAAGAATGGAATGTACACTTTGCAAACACGACAACCAAACGTTGTTCGAGCACGCAGGAAGTAAAGAATGGTCCGAATCAATCCATTTACAAACTCGGCGATTTAAGGTTTTCCTGTCGAGAGTGACGTAGCATTTTCTCTGCTGAGCTTCACAACGTCTCCTTTGCTTTTTTCTTTCTTTTTTCTAGTCGGATGAGAAAATTTTAAATAAAGGAATCATTTTGTAAAATTCAGAAGAGAATTTCTTCCGTAAAAGACAAAGCTTTTATGCCTAATAAAGATTAAGTAAGAGAGAGAGATGAGAGAGAGAGAGGAGAGCGAGAGAGGAGGAGAGAGAGAGGAGGAGAGAGAGAGAGAGAGAGATACGAATGCACATAATTCATTCAGTGTGGGTCAAAACCCCTAAGTGATAAGGTGAGGTAACACCAAATAGCTAAGGGATTACCACCCCCCCCCCCCCCCCAAAAAAAAAAAAAAAAGCAAACAAACAAAAAACAAACAAAAAACCCAAACGAACCAAAAAAAAACAAAAACAAACAAAAAACAAACAAAAACAAAAAACGATATGAGGTTGCTTCGGCAATACTCTGGCTTTCATATCAAATTTTATAGATACTTGCATTAAGACGAATAAACAATGAAACAAATTATAACTGTAACATGCTGAGACTTTGCTGTTATGCAATTTTTTTTCCAAAGCTTCATAGATTAACGTTGCCATTTTTAAGTTGTGGCTTCATTTTCTTGATAATACCAGCAGATTGAATCTAAGTTGCATGCGTATTACAGATTTAGGGCTAATTACTTGAGAGAGAGAGAGAGAGAGGAGAGAGAGAGAGGAGAGAGAGAGAGAGAGAGAGAGAGAGACCGGTTACAACAGGGTTGATGATCACGAACCAGATTTGAATAGAACAACGCCGAGCTCGGTAAATCTTACACTGCAGATGTTATCTAGCAGCATACTTTTACATTTTTTTTTACAGTAAGCCCGCAATCAGCCAATGAACTCAGTCTGAACAGTCAATATTTCAGATCCACTTCAGAGCAATGCGCTTAATCGTATCCTTTCTCTAGAAAACTGGACGTGGGATGAGGTAGGGGGGGGATGATGGCGGGGGGATTGTTGAGTCATATTTCTCGCAACAAATCTGTGGGCTAACGGATTACATTGAAAATAACGCTTCGCTTGCTTTGCTGTCACTGACACATTTATTCACAGACCAACTGACTTCACGAAAAGAGAGGAAACTTTAAAAGGGAGCAAACTCTCATTGTACTGTAGTCAGTCAGTGCGAAGGAGGCGAGATGTGAAACTGTTTTTATTGAGCGTTGTGTTCGTTTTATGACTCATTTGACTAAAAGCCTTAAGGCTCTCTCTCTCTCTCTCGTCTCTCTCTCTGTCTCTGTCGTCTGTCTGTCTGTCTGTCTGTCTGTCTCTCAGTCTCTGTCTCTCTGTCTCTCGTCTCTCTCCTCTCTCTCTCTCTCACACACCACACATGCATGCACGCACGCACTGCACGCAGCCACGCACGCACGCACGCACACAAACCATTACCCACACACTGACTCAGACTTATACACTCATGCACGCACACGCAATCACGCACGCACACTCACACCCCCCACGACCACACACACACCACACACACACACACACCACACACACACACACACACACCGCCCCGCACACGCACGCACCACACACACACACACACACACACAACAACACACACACACACACCACACAACCACGCCCACAATTAAGGTCAATTCGAGTGTTGTAGAGATGGAATTTTGTTCAGACTGCGTACTTCCAGAGTCTACGGTGATAAAACCTCTCAGCAAATTTTTCGATAGGTATTCTCACTCTTTTGCTATTTTTGTTTCTGCAGTTTTAGATGCAAAACGGATTGCATATTCACATTTCTACGCGATTTTAAACTCTGGCCAGTATTAAGAGAATTGAACATACGGTCAAGTGTCTGTGAACCGGTTGCCTGAGAATATTTAACATCTGCTGCAATCGACCTCTTTATAACTAACACATTTCATTTCCTGATCATCTGTGAGATTCTGCATTTTTAGGGTCATACGGGCTAAAGAAAGTTCTCGAAGAATTCAAAGCAGAATACAGGTTGTAATTTATCAAATTTGGCCAAGTTCAATTTTATTAGGTGGAGTTCACCGCCTGCAGATGAGTCGACAAACGTCACAAACCATATTGCAAATCCATTCGACCACAATGGTTAGGGTTACCAGTAGATACAATGACTGACTGAAAGGATATAAAACGGAAAGGTTTTGGAAGAGGGTCTTATGCATACGACCTTTGCAGATGCTTGACCCTTACGCATTAAATCAAGCCTTTGGTCAAGCCTTTGGTCAAGCCTTTGAATGGCTCGTTACATGATCTCCGTCACTTTCAAATGTGTGTGAGTGTGTGTGTGTGCGTGCGTGCGTGCGTGCGTGCGTGCGTGCGTGTGTGTGTGTGTTGTGTGTGTGTGTGTGTTGTGTCTGTCTGTCTGTCTGTCTGTGCCGCGCGCGCGCACTGCGTGTGTGCTCGTGATCCAGGGCGCCCCTCCGCGCATCCTGCCTGCTTGCATGTGTAATATGTTGCACATATGAACACTACATCTATGCGTGCATACGTGCGCACCTACACTTGCAAGAATCACGGGCAGAATGTGCACTGGCCGTATCGTTGTTGGTGTGCGGTTGAGAGGACGATCCTAACTGCACAAAAAAAAAGGAAGTTGCTAAAATTTTGATTGGGCCCAGTTGCCTCGCACTTCTTTTCTCCGCTTGTTCTCTGAGCAGACGAGAGAGATGGAGAGGAGACGGAGAGAGCGAACGATGAGAGAGCCGAGAGCTCGAGAAGACGAGAGAGGAGCTCGAGACGACCTTACGTCACTTTAACGGGAGATTACCCTTGCAACTTTGAACGAAACAGAATATCAAGCGGCGCAAGTTCTTTTTGCCCTTGCCATAGTCTTTTCTTTCTTTTTTCTTTTTTTTTTTTCTTCCTTTTTTAAAACGTCATCTGAATAATTGGCGAAACTGATACTGTGTGCGTACTTGCACAGTTAAGTGCACTGGCATGATGCCGCATCGTCACGGGCAGCCATTTTGGTAAACCAGTTGAAGGTGAATGTCCTCTCCGGTTCCTCCTTCTTCGTTTCGATGCGCGCCACCTATTACTTTTGCTGTCGTTCACGGTTAAGAGGGCAGTGTTGATGTTCGCTGAAAAAATGTATCATCGTCTGCTGCGATGACTTCCTGGCTCACCGCTTTGATCAGAGCCTTGTGCCAGCTTAATAGATTGGGGCTCAGTGTTATTCCTCACCCCCCCCTCCTCCCCCCACCCCCCTTCCCCCTCCCCGCTCACCCCCATTTCGGTTTGGGATCGTGTGTGTTGCTTTATGTCGTCATGTGCCCCCAAGCCCCCACCCCCCCCCACCATCGCCTGCCCCCCCGACCCCCCTGCCCGCCATGCTTCTTGGGTTCGCTGCCGCCCCCCCCCAGCCCCCCCCCCCGGCATATTACTGGGGCCCCCAACGGCCCCTCCCCCCCCCCCTGTCTCTAGGCCTCGGGCCTTTCCGTCGTGGTTCCGCTCGCGTCCGTCTCCCCGGTGTTCGTGTGACCCACATCTTCCCCCCTCGTCCAGCGCTTCCCTGCCCCCCGTCCGACCTTGCTCCTGCCCCCCCCGAGATGCGCCTCCGCCCCCGGCCCCCCCACCCTGCAGACGGTCACCACTTGCCTTCGGCCACCGGCCGGTCCCGCATGCCCGCGACCTGGCGGCGCCTCGCCTGACCCGCGCCGCCGGCCTCAAAGACGACCGCGCAGGTAGGGTGAACTCGTCCTGCCCGCGCAACGGCGGTCCCTCGACTGCCCGTCGGACCGGCCGGCTCACTAGCCTGCCAGGCGCCCGGCATGGTCCTCGTACTGCCCGCGAAAGCGCGCCACCGACACAGCCTTGCCCGCTGTGGTGTACGTGTCCCGGAGCGCCTCCCCTGTCACGGGCTTCGATCGCCGCTCATTCGGCACGTAGTGTGCTCCCTCAGCCCCCCCCCCTCCCCGTTTGCTGATGGTTACACGTGGGTGTACGATCCTGGGCCCCTCTCTTCATTTGTGATGTTACTGTTTGTTGTTTTATTGCTGTTGGTTAGTTTTTGTTCCAGTTTCGTGAGGCTGTTCGCCTGTTGTCCAAAGCCTTTTTTGGATGAGGGGGGGTTGGATGTTTTCATAGCAATAGTCATATTTGTTCTTGGGTCTCTTTTGTTTTTTTTCAATTTCGGTTTTTATGTTTTTTTTTTTTTTTTTTTCATTTTTTTTTTCATGTTGTTTGTTGTTTTTGTCCTATCTATTTTTTTTTTCCTTTCATTTTATTTTTTCCACTTATTCTTCTTCTCCTATTTTTCTCTTCTATTCTTCCTCTTTGTCTCTTTTTTTTTTGCTTTTTTTGCTCCATGTATCTTTTTTTTCATTTCCTCTATTTATATACTTTTGTATTTTTTTTCACGTTGCTTTTTCCTTTTTTTCCTTATTGTTGTTATTTTTTCTTGATTTTTTTTGTATTTTTTTTTCCTTTCATATTTTTTGTCATTGCTTTTTTCTTTTTTTTCATATTTTTCAATTTGGTTTTCTTTTCCCTTTTTTGTTCCGTTTAATTTTTTTTTTCCACTATTTTTTCCTTTCTCATTTTTGCTTTTTTTTTTGTTTTCATGCCTATTTTTTAATGTGTTTTTTTCTATTTTTTTGGCATTTTTTGTCTTATCATGTGCTTCGCTTTTGTGATTCCTCCCGTTCACCAATTATTTTGCATTTTTTTGCCTGTTCACTGGCTATCTATCATTTGGTGTCTCTTTTTTTATGTTGTTCCAGTTTTTTTATTTCTTATTTTTTATATGATTGTTCCTTTCATCTTTGTATTTTTGCTTTGTCATTAGTTGGTGTGATTGCATTTTTGTCATTTTTTTTTTTGGTTGTTTGTCATTTTTTTTTTTATTGCTTATTGTTAGATTTTCATTTTTTTATTTTTTTCTTCATAATGTTTTATTTTACTTGTATTTTCTGGTTATTATTTCGTCATGCATTATTTTCATCCCATTATTTATGTTTCATTTTTTGTTGACTATTTTCTTAATGTTGCAATTTGTTTTTTTTTCGATATTTTTGTTTTTTTTTTAGTTTTGATTTTTGCTTTGCATTTTTTGGTTTTTTTGTTTTTTTTTTATGCATTATCATTTCCTTTCAGTACTTGAGTACAGTCGTTGATTTTTTTTTTTTTTCATCATTTTTTTTTTTTTTTGCATATTGGAATATATTGCATGTGCTTTTATCATGTTTTTTTCTTCTTTTTTTTATTTTTATTTGTGCGTGGTCTTTTTTTTCCATTTTCATTTTTTTTTTCCATGGGGTGTGGTAGTTTTTTCAGTTTTTTTTTTTTGGTTTTCATTGTTCATGTAGTTTGAGTATTGTTTATTTTTTTGCTTCATTTTTTTTTTTTTGTTTTTCATGTATTTTTTTTTTGTTTTCTTTTGGCAGCCGTTATCAGGGCTAAATGTAATTTTTTTTTTTCAATTTTTTTCATATCTATGTGGATAGGTTCATTTATTTTTTATTTTTATGGTTTTTTTTTTTGTTAATAGATTGTTTCATTTAGGCCTTTTGTATTCATTATTTATGGGTATGTAGCTTGGATTTTTTTTCATAGATTTTTTTGCCTTTTTTCCTTTTTGTTTTGTTTTTTTTCCTATCTTCCTTTTTTTTGCATTATATTTTTTGGTTTCCATATTCTTGTGTTCATGTTTCTTTTGTTGTTTTTTCTATTTAATTGTTTTTTTTTGGTATGAACTAATATGTTTTTTAGAATATGTCTGGTTGTGGGTTCTACCCTCGTATTTTGTTCATTGTGCATGGGAGTGGGACAGGGGGAGACAAGTGCAGACAAACAGTCTGCCTGGAGTCATTCCATCAAAGCCGATATTTTGGCAAAGTTTACTTTTCTTTCCAGCTGCCTAATTCTGTTCCAACTGTTCTGCACATTTTTCAACAAGATCTTTCATTGGTAGTTTTGCAAACCGTTGACTCATGATCTAATCACCATGGTGATGGGAATACCAGCCTACTGTTAGTGGTGAGCCTCAGGCACCACGGTTGAAAGATCGTGACAATCTAATTGAAACTCTAAAAAACTATTTGTACAAGCCGCATATTTTTTTGAAACACTTGATGAATTCTTCTACTTTTCTTCAAGCCAAGCATCAGAAGAAAGGTCATCTTTACAAAATCACTGAATATACGAGTCCCAAGACATACAAATTTACGGACTCCATGACTGAGAAAGTTAATTATATGTGGGGATTCAACACACCCCTTGGATTGTAGATAGGTATTGTCACTCCTGCGGAGACAGTTTAGAACCGTACGGAAAGCACGCGTTCACCTTGAGGTTGATGAGGTCCTTATCATTCGTTTGGACCAGGGCCAGCAAGAACCATTTTCACGCTGAGAGTCGGATACAGCCAGCTCTTCTCTTGTCTCAACGGAATCCAGATAGCCTCCATGGGATGAATGCCCGTGGCGTGCTGGCCACAGTTCCCTGACCACAGTATGCAGTCCTCTGCCACCTCGATGCCCTGAGGTACCAAACATGGCCAAGAGTTGCTGGGTTGCTGAAAAGAAAAAGAAACACCGAAGGTGCTGGGGAGGACCCAGAAAAGCACCGTCTTCACCTGCCTTTAGAGCAGTCCTGTACCACCCTTGGAGGCCTGCGCTGTGTTGACGATGGGTACAGGCACGCGCAGGACACTCCATTAAGATATTAAGGGACATAACTGCTCCTGAACACAGGTAAATCAGACTACAGGATGCAACTCATAACAGGCTTTCAAGTAGCGCCCCCCATGGGTGTACCAGCCCGTATTTCATGACTGCAGAGCCCACCGGCGAAAAACACCACCCTCCAGCTGTCGAGCACACCCACAGACCCACCACCCCTGCCCACGACAGATGAAGACAGTGCCACTCCAGACACAGCCAAGCTTTCGCCATACGGTCTTATGTGCCCTCAAGAGAGAATCCAAAGTTGTAGTCTTTCCCAATGTCAACAGGACTTTCCCTGTGGGTCAGTGGGTCTTCCCTCACTGTCACTGGACCTTTCTCCAGTTGCTGCAGGAAGCACTGTGTAAATCGACATGGGTCATCGTGGCAGACTGGGACTTCGTCCAACACACTGGACACTCTATCTAGACGGCAGGGAAGAAGAACTGTCGGGGGACTGGTGGATCAGTGCTGACTCATACGCCTCTTTGGGAAACCCCCCCCCCCCCCCCCCAACAAAGAGTTGACTTACCAACAATGTGGTTTTATGAGCAGGAGCCACGACTTCTTCTCTTTCTGATCTGTCATGTCATGTTTTCCCAGTAAGAGCATACGGACTTTTGTATGTGTTCATCTAGCTGTGGGCTTTGCTTTGGACTCTTGAAGATTTTGAAAGACATGAAGTTGCCCAAGAAAACCAGCAAACAGGTGTGCATTTTTGATGTCTTTTTTGCAAGTCATAAAGACTCAACTCTTTAACGTCCGACATAGTCTGTCAAAGTGCTGATCTTGGTTGAGAAGAATTAGTTCTACCAGGGACTATCTAACAAAAGAGGCATCTGTTATACCTAGACTATGTGAAGTCTTTTTTCTGGCTAAACTTTAACAAAGGTACATTAAAACGATCCATGGAACTATGAAGTTTACAGACCCTCTCATGAGTGAACAAACTTATCAACAACAACAAAAAAAATGATTCTAACGAAATTTGTTGAAAATTGATAAGTAGTCCAGTGACAAACCAATTAAATTCGAGTGCGGAAGCAGATAAAAAGACGGAGCCAGACATTTTGTCACTTTCTGTTATATTGCAAGAAAGTATTTTTCGGAAAAAAAAATATTCATTTTTTTTCCCAAGAAGCAAGGCATGAATCTTGATGAAAACAACAACAACAACAACAGTGTTATGATTGGGAGAGGACGTGAATTACACTCTGGGACCAGTCAGGAAATTAGCATCATGAAGCAGGGAGGTTAGGGACGAGGAGGGGACGGGAAGAGGGAGGACGTGTCGACCTTGATGGATGACTACACCCTCCCAAAAACCGTTCTAGTTCCTGGCGAATTTGATCAGGATCCGCTTCCTCGTTGTTGTGGGGTGTTTTACGTTGTTTTGATTATGCTGTATGCAAGGATTTAGTTTATCGTCAGAAATACAAGACTAATATTCAGATCATCGTGCTCTAGTAGAGAGAGAGAGACGAAAATAAAAGAACTTGCCCCGAGCGAGAATCGATTCTTGAACTCTAGATTGGCTGCCCATCCTGTGCAAGAGCGTTATCAGTTTGGCCACTTTTCATAAATTTGACCAAAATGCGAGAGTATAGAGACCAGCTTAAAAAATCGCGCTGAAAGAGAACGCTATGTCTCTGAACAAAGACCGACGTACACAGGTGCTATTTCCCATCTAAATGCCTGTTTGCTTTGCACAACTGTCGAGTTCGAAACATTTTGATCACTTTCTCTTCCAGTGCTTGCTCTCGTCGCTCCATGGCCACAGTCCACAAATACAGAAAAGGGTTAAGAGCTGAGCTGAGTGGTAACACGAATATGATCATCGCATCATGAACGTTAATTAGTGAAGGAATACCACTTATGGCCATGACTATAACAAACCCAAGTGAAAGCCAGGACACACTGGTAGTGGTCGTCACCTTCTGCATCAGGCTGATTGAAGAACACAGTGACCTCATTGTCGCGTCAAGCGTAACTCGAATTTTAGGTTTTCGCCAATCAATGACAAACTGACCGATCAGCGCCAGTAGACAAACAATGAAGTTGATTGTCACCATAACAACGAACCATCGGAACTCTTCATGAAAATCATAGTGATGAAATAACGCCAGGCGACATAGCCCAGACTGACCTCGAAGTCCCCAGTGTGACAACCCAGGAAGAATGGTACTAATGACAACAGGATTGAAACACACCAAACCACTAGACAGGCTGATGTCATCAAGACTTCCTTTAACCGCCATGCGTCCTTACCAAACACAATGGCCGCGACGTGATTCATTGTAACGAGCCCAACGATCAGAACTGACGCCTCACAGGACAGATGGAAAAGAAAGCCCGCCACTTTACAAGGCAGGCTGTTGATCCACATCTTTTCAACCTGAATGTAAGGAACATTCAACATCTCATTAGCCGCTGCAACAATAAGGACGTGGAACCCAATAAAGACCTTAGCAAAGAGCAAATTGGCCAAGGTCACTGAACTGCTTTCAAAGATGTTCTTAACGAGAAATAAACGTATGAAGCAAAAGTAAGTTTCCTAGTATAGAGGACATACTGACCACCCAGAAGAAAATTCTGTATAATTCAGTTGGCATCAGCTTTGTACATGAACGAAGCGTAGTGTGGGGAGCTGAGCACGTTATTGCACCTGACAGTTTGGGAAGTAAGCTTTCACAGCAAAGTCTGTAATTGGGAGAAGCGATGTACTGTAAATGATTGGTCCCTGAAAACAAATCCAAAGGAAAGTCTTTAACTGGGTTACATCTAATGTCTACCTCCCTTAGGTAAGGCATATTTCTAAATCCAACAGATTGAATAGTTTCAATGGAAGAAAAAGACAGATTAATATACCTCAACGCAGGCAAATATACAGACAATTCACCATCCGGAACAAAAAGGTCTGTTTTCCACATATTTATCGACATTAGTGAGTAATGAATCAGTTTGTTTAGAGTCTTCATTTCGTTTGACTTGATGGGGTTTCGTGCTAGCAGTAGAGCTCTTAAATTTGGTTGCTCGTGAAAAACAGCCATCTCAAAGGATACTAAATAATTGTTGGTAAGATCAAGAAACCGTAAGTTGGGAAGCTGTACACTTGAAATATTAGATACAGAACAGCTGGCGAGACCCAAATAGATAACATACCTGTTTAAAGCAAAATCCCTCACTGACATTCCAGACCCCGTGGCATCCACGTATCGAAGCTGTGAAAGGGATCGGCAGAAAATGTATTTCCACACAGAACTGAGTGACCTTGACAGAGGCAGCCGTCGGGGCAAGTCACGTCACACATCAGTTCATCATCCCGCTGTGGACACTGACCCCAACCGTCACAGAGGTGATGTGTATGCACACAGATTCTGCAAGCTCGACACTGGTACAGACCCACACAGCGCGTGTTGTCACAGTCGTGCTCATCCTCTCCATGAACGCAGTCAGAAAACCCATTGCATCGGGTGTAGACGGGGAGGCAGTAGGGCCACCCCGCTGTGCAACGGTAATGAGTGTCAGGACAGGACTCGTCAGCTTCCATCACCTCTTGGGTAAAGTAGCCAGTGCCATCCAGGTTAATGTGAAACTGCCGCTCATCCCCTACGTCATTGACTCGAAGGCAGTATGTGCATGCTCTCAGTTCTTGTAGCTCGCAATCACTTCATATCAGAATCCTCCCCGAAACAGTCCGAGTGCTCGTTACAGCGCTGGCTATGTAATACACACTGACCGTTAGTACACAGAAAGCCGTCACACGGAGGGTGCTGACAGAATGACTCGTCACTGTCATCCGGGCAGTCCTGTCTGAAGTCACACACCAACGTGTAGTGGACTGACGTGACGTCATCGTCGCATCCGTAAATAGTATGTCCATATTTTAGTCCGAAATCTGTTCTGAAAGGTTGTAACATTGTGCCATGCTCCCCACTTAGCTTCAGAGATGCAAAGAGCTGAGAATAGTTTGCCTGTCGACAGAGGCTCTCAGAGTCATACAACATCCATGTATGTCTCACATGGTTGTCTGAACACGTCAACAAGGATTGCCGAGTGGTCTTGGAGATGGGTTGAAAGGATTGTGAATGGGTTAGAACAGTTTTTGGAGCAGAAACACCAAGTGGCGAGAACGATCTTTCGCAGAGTGCTGCTGATTCTGCGCTGGATTGATGATAAACAAATCCGAAGCCATCGGACCGCCATTCCCCAATAGTGTATACCCTCTTTGGATTATTCGGATACGATTGCTGGAAGTGATTCATGTTATAGATTAACGTTTTATCGGACCATTTACGGAATTTGCTATAAGTAAAAGGTACCATGTGCCACCCTGATGTGGAGCCTAAAGTTATTTCGAACGAAAAATAATTCTTAAAAAAAATTCGGGAGTCTTCGCGCTGTTTTTCAGTCTTCACAGAGGCTAGTGTTAAGCCTCGCCTCTGACATTCATAACTTAAAACCGAAGCGTGCATTTCAATGTCCAACACGACCAGCTTGAAACATTTGTTAGTTGAAGCCACCATTCCCTTACACTCAGCACTGCTGTAGGGACAGCGTTCTGTTTCGTCCCGTTCATCTTCGCACTCTGTCTTCAGATTGCATCGAAGAAAGTGCTGAAATTTGTAGTAGGTGATCACAGAACAGTTGAACAACCCTGTGGATGATATGGACGGGCGATCAGTTTCAAAGACAAACAGGAAATGTATTTTGAAAAAAATTGTGTCTTGTTTGATCATGTTTGAAATCAACACTAACTTGGGAGGCAAGGAATATAGACGGAGGCGTGGAACGCTGAACACACAGGTGTGCCATATGTTTTTGAGGTGAATTCTGTTTCTCGTAAGTCACCTGTATGCGGCTTCTTTCAAGACAAGGCTCAAGAGAAGAAGACTGATGGACACTCATCATCATAACATACCTGGCAGGTATATTCAATTCCTGGCTAAAACTAATACGTTGAGCCACATACGACGAAACAACATAGCCAAGATATTTTGTGTTGAGGTGAACGATTAAATTAGGGCGCTCAACCTTTAGAAAATCAGTGACAACCGCTGGGTTGTTCCTGTTCATTATCCACATGTGATTTGAAACTGAGTGAAAAAACATCTCTTGAAGACTATGCCTTTCACATACCAGTTGAATATTATGATAATCGGATTGCGTGAGAAACATTTTTATTTTCCAAGCTGTCCGGTGATGGGAACTACACCAACTGGCCTGCCGTCGAATACGAGCACGTATATACATTTCCTGTGTCACTTCCACGTGCTGTTTACAAAAAGTCCTGGAGTCGCCACAGCCTCCAAACACCACTCCCTGTGTTGCCGCAAAGCGTGGCAAGTCGTTCTCACAGTCTGACACATTTACCTGTAGAAATGTGCTTTCTGTGATGTTTTCGTTCATGAAATAGTCTGCTCCAGGACAAATATCAGTGATGTTCATTGTCCAATCAGTAGCATTTCTGTTGAAAATCTGACCTGTGATTATTTCGATCAAGATAAAAAAAAAGGTTTCACAAGATGTTAGAAACCAGATTTACCATTTCAACTGCATTATATCTGTTTTTTTTTTTGTGTGTGTTGAAGTCTAAGATGCATTTTTGGTCATGAAAATGCTATTTGTTTCCTTACCCACTTGCCTTAAATAACTCATAATGCAGATAGTGCAGTAATAGCCCCATATTACAATTTATTTTCAAAGTTGAAGTCAGACATGTATAGGGGAGTAGAAATGATCGGTATCTCCACTTTTAGTTAGAATTTCATTGTGCATATTGCAGGGATTGATCCCTTCCTATTGACCTGATTGGGTTTTTGTCTGTGTCCTGTCATTTGTTGACTGACTGTTGAACACACTGTGCCCCAACAGTGTCAGACTGCCAGGATTGAAGCACACAGATGGTGGTTTGTGGGCGGACAAAGGCTACGCGCAGACAGTGTGCCAACCTCTCTGAATACTTGACAACAACACGCTGGCAAAAGGGGTTACATGAGAGGGCAGCCAAGTAAACTGAACGATTCTCTCTTGGCCCTCATCGACTGTGGTGACCGTCAGTGATTAGTGACCTGCGCAAGTGAATGGAATACGACAGAGGTGAATAGTAGAAAAGCAAGGCGTAATTCCTATGTTCTCTCTTCAATTTTTTGTGTGTGTTCAAGTAAGAAAAAAGGAAAGGAAGGAATGGGACAGGGAAGTTGAATAAGAAGCCAGAGACACAAAATTGTCATCTCTAACGCCAGTGTAAACCTGAAAGACAGTCTTTACTCCAGACAGGAAGACGCCCATTCAACTCTATAGGCACTCAGAGTTCTTGGCCGAGGTTTCATGGAGTCCGACTTTTTTTTTTGATAAATAGGACGATTCAAAAGGAGGTACCAGCGCCCATGTGTTTTGCCAAGAGGCCCACACCCCCTGACAACTGGAAATTGGATGCCAGAGCCTGTGCTCTAAACTGGCCCATAGAAGGCATTGAAGACCACTGTAGAGCATCGTAGAACTCAAAGCCCCTAAAGAATTCAGAAAGTCTTCTTTCTAAGGAGAACACTAGGCGTTGCACAGACCTAAAACCCACAGCTGGTAAGACTAAAGAGCAGTTCTGATGGGAGGTTAACGAGAATGGAAGTACTTCAGCCATTGATGTGGAAATGATATACGAGGACAGAAGCTTCCTTTTGCCCACTGGGCTGGTTCAAAGTGGTGCCCAGTGGGTTTACGCCCGTTTAGCCATCTAGCGGGTGTTGTTGCCAAGAGACTGTTATCCACATCAGGGGTCGTGCAAAAAGAGCAGAGGCAGGCTCAACATCATGTGGTACGGCCAGTGACATGGGGATAACTTGGTAAAGTTACTGAAGAAACGATGCTTCTTATCGTGTCTCGACAACGCAAGCATCTCACACAGCTAGCGGAAGGTCATGAAACCTTTGAGTCACTGGGGAACTGGCGCTGAGGTCACTCAGCAATATTATCTTTTGAAATCTGCAGTGATCCTGTCCATTGGAAAACCATATTGCTGCTGACTAAGTGGATGTCACCAAAATACATCTGCATCTGCAGAAAAATCATCCGGTTAAACCAAGCGTCTTTGAAACCCAATATCATCCGGACAAGTTCCTAAGATACGTCTGTCACCAGGCTCAAGTGGCAGCTTGTACTTTGAGGAACTTGTGTCGAGGGTGGGAAGGAAGCTCTTCTGGTTTCTTTTTGACACCCATCTGCCTACCTTTTTCGAGAATCTCTATGGCAGTTTCCACTCAACATCATGGTGGCAGTTGCCTTTCACTTGAAACATTCCTCGCAATTCCCCAGGGCAAACCAAGAGGATAGCCAAGCCACAGGACTTGATCAAAGTTATATACAATGGTGCTGTACGAGAATTTAACCTGGATAACAGCGCGCACACAAAGTTCAGGCTGGGTATCAGCGCGCTCAGAGAGTTCAGGCTGGGTAACAGTGTGCTCACAGAGTTCAGGCTGGGTAACAGTGTGCTCACAGAGTTCAGGCTGGGTAACAGTGTGCTCACAGAGTTCAGGCTGGGTAACAGTGTGCTCACAGAGTTCAGGCTGGGTAACAGTGCGCTCACAGAGTTCAGGCTGGGTAACAGCGCGCTCACAGAGTTCAGGCTGGGTAACAGTGTGCTCATAGAATTCAGGCTGGGCAACAGTGTGCTCACAGAGTTCAGGCTGGGTAACAGTGTGCTCACAGAGTTCAGGCTGGGTAACAGTGTGCATATAGAGTTCAGGCTGGGTAACAGTGTGCTCATAGAGTTCAGGCTGGGCAACAGTGTGCTCATAGAGTTCAGGCTGGGTAACAGTGTGCTCATAGAGTTCAGGCTGGGTAACAGTGTGCTTATATAGCTCAGGCTGGGTAACAGTGTGCTCATAGAGTTCAGGCTGGGTAACAGTGTGCTCATAGAGTTCAGGCTGGGTAACAGTGTGCTCATAGAGTTCAGGCTGGGTAACAGTGTGCTCATAGAGGTCAGGCGCACACAAACTGTGACCCTAGACCACACTCCACTCTTGGCAGAATCTCGCTGTATCCCAGTACTCAACTGCTGAGGGATACCCGATGGCCTCGGGGCAGAACTTACCTCTGTCCGCTGTACCTGATTAAAACGAAGGCGTCCAGGGATCAGCGGGTATGTCTTCGCTGCTCCGGTAATGATGGATATGGTAACCACCAATGACCCAGGGCTTAAACTCGGCCTGTACTTCAAAATTGCTCGCTCGACGATCTGATTGTTGACCTACAATAGATCAGGCGGGTTGGATGTTTCGCATTTTTGTACCAAGGGAGACAAGTGAGTGGAGTCACTCCAGTTGCCGTTCATGCCTAAAGATGTGGCTCTACGCTGCAACCTGTCAGACAAGGCCTTGCTGGTCGCATCACCGATAATTTCCTTTTTTTTTTTTTTGCTGTCCCAACCTCTGCGCCACCTCAGAGGCAGAGCACCCCACACACCGCTCATTCCGACACCCCGTCCACAGCCACAGCCCGGTCAGCCCCGCCGTAGCTCCGGCACCAGCAGGGAGCAGTAATGTCAAGACGTCACGAGGCACCCCACCGGAGGAGACAATGCACTGCTGGCGCATCACCGACAGTTTCTTTAAATGTACCAGTACTTCTAGTGTTTAATTTCCGAAAATGTCCGTTGTGCTGAAGACATTGGTACTCGGAGGCCATTTATTACGTAATGTGAATTTTCTTCCAGAGTACACTCACATGGAGAAGGAACGTACCATGTTATCACCATTGGCAACCTTGTGTCTAGCTATGTTCACATCCAAACAAACAAGACACGATCTGCCTTTCCGTTACCGGTTGGTTTCCAGTACATATCCAGTTGGCTTTTTTTTTTAAACGGCACGATTTTGACTGAAAAATCAAACGTCATGTGCTAATATCAGATTCCCAGGATGGTTGCTTGGTGTACCGTTAGGATCAGCACATCTGTGACCAAACCAGAGCAATAACAACAACACAACAACAACAACAACAGCAACAACAACAACGACGACGACAAGAGCAACAATAACAGCAGAACAACAATAGCAGCAGCAGCAGCAACAACAACAAGAAGGAAGGGGGGGGGGGGGGGGGGGGGGGGGGGGGGGGGATTTTAAAGAAATCAAGAGAAGAAAAGGCACACGATCAAATTGAAAATATTGATCTTTCTTCAGGAAATGAAAAATGGCAGCCACTAGAATACCTCTAAACAAGGTTTTCATGGAATTTGCGATGACGCGTTGATGTCTGACATCTTATAAACCCCCAGCACTCTGCAAGAATAAGCTGTGTCGTGAAAAATACGCTACACGTGATACACGACGGTGCTTTGCCACCATGCAAAAGATACGAGTAGAAGTGGCCATGTGTGATCCGCACAGAATGGCTTCCCTTTACGGCCAGCTTTAAGGTGTGAACGGTTTGGAAGAGTGTGTTATCCGCATGAGTGTTCCAGACCGCGTGCCAGAGGTATGTGATAGAGGTCTGAACTTCGGGTTTCACTTCAGAACGAGCACTGGTGACTCTGCACAGTTCTTTAATTGTGGCATTTTTTTAAAAAGTTGATCAGCCACCTCATTGCCGAAAATGCCAGCATGACCAGAAATCCAACCAAAAACTATTTAACTAAACATTTTCAGAAAAGCATTCAATTGAAAACAAACAAACAAACAAACAAACAAACAAACCCCCCCCCCAAAAAACAACAAAAAAACACACAACAGCCAGAAAAGGGGTTAGTTACCGCCATAGACACAGGCAAACAGATTACAAGTGTATTGTCTTGTAATCTGTATCTGTGGTGGTAACTAACCCCCCCCCCCCCCCTCCCCCCTCCCTCTCTTTTATTAAAAATTTTGCTTCATTTTCCACCGTCAGTCATCTTGTTTTTTGAAAACAAACGTCAAGAGTTGAGGGTGATTGAGCTTCTTCACAAACGGCTTCCAAATAAGATAGAATAAAAAAAACAAAACATTTTCATACAGAGACCATTGGTGATGCCAGGACCAACGCTGCGAGCTCAGTGGTATGGAGCGAGCTGTCTGAGAGAATGTGGTTCAAACATTCCCGAGAGGGAGCTGTTTGAGCAGTAAGGACGGGGAGCAACCTTTATCGGATTTGGAACCATCGGTAAATATTGTTCGAGAGGTTTGAAACTTAAAGTTCAGTAAAAACAAAAACAAAAAAACAAAAACAAAACAACAACAACAACAACAACAACACAACAACAACAACAACATTTTGAACATCAGAAAGCTGGTGGAAGCTTGGCGATAAAAGGCAAGATCCAGTTGGATCTCTGGAGTGGAAAGTGCATCTTACACCTGTACCATGGATCCATACCGAAATTTCAATAGTCCCCCCCCCCCCCCCCCCCCCCCTCCCTCCGGTCCCTTCTGTCTTTCTCTCCTCCCTCTCTCTGTTTGATGTCACGCCCCTTTTGTTCACACTTAGAATAAGGAAACAGGTGTTGTGTAACGTTGTGGGCAATAACCAAATCCATTCCGCTATATCGAGAACAGTTTCTTGTAATATTACATTTTAATTCTGCACTGTTCATTATACCATTCGTGTTTATTGTATCAAATGTATAAATAAGTGAGTTTATGTGTGTGTTTGCTCGCGCGCACATTGTTAAGACTTTCCCAGCTATTCCAGTGGTGAGGACAGCAGCAAACTGTGTGGGTCATAAACATGAGGCAACATTCTCAACAACACTTTAAAACAACAAAACTCTCTAAAATGTTGGTCGTAGACGATGAATACTTTACACATAAACACGTGTAAAATAATATTTCCAAATATATAGCGACAAAATCTACGTTACGTCTTGTGAAGATTGGACCGTTCAATGCAGTCACTAGCAGGCAGAGGTGAGGATAAAAATAAACTCAGGACCAGCTGTCACACATGGGTTGCCTGCCCTTTCAGCCCACCGGTTAAACTTTGGTTCTTGTGGGTTCAGTTTTTGCTTTTAGTCGTTACCGATCGGGCTGTGACCCCATTTGACCCGTGAAAAGGGTTCACTGGAACCAGTACCCCGATTGGCCACGGTATAGCCCTGGCACCGCTCTGTGTGTGTGTGTGTGTGTGTGTGTGTGTGTGTGTGTGTGTGTGTGTGTGTGTGTGTGTGTGTTTGTTTGTTTGTTTGTTTGTGTGTGTGTGTGTGTTGCTCGAGAGCCATGTACCCGATCTCCCTAGCTACCCGACAGGCGAGTTCAGACGAATGCGTATGTGTTGGGAATAGCCTTCAGAACTGGAAAATTAACATAGTTCGTATACTTGTGCTTTTTTGTTTCATCTTTTCTAAATTATGAAATATATCATACCCAGGAAAGAGATTTCCTTTTACAACATTTTTTTTTTGTCTTCCCATATTGACCTCTCCTTCTCTGTGATTTTTAAAGAAAAAAGAAAAGAAAAGAAATAAATGATGATCAGCAATCTTTGGAAAGAGACTTGAACCAGGACTACATTGTTTCAGTTCTGCCACCCCGTCATATCCTGATCGGACTTGGCCATCACCGGGTGTGGCGTCTGTTGGTTCTGGTCTGCAAGAGGAACAGCTTTCGTTCCCCCATCGCTCGCTTCTCTGCACGACCAGCTTTCCTAGAAGAACTGGAATGGAGGGACCAGCCTTTGAGCCTGTGACTTCACCGCCTTAGTAATTTGCGTATTATATGGAGAGCTGCAAGCAGTGTTTCCTTACAAGCAGAAAGGTGAAAGTTTGCTTTGTTCGTCTGGAACTTGGGAGTAAGCTGAATTTGTGGTGTGACTGACTCTTCCTCAGGGACTTGAAAGAAAAAGGCATAATGTTCAAAATGAGCCGTGGCTTCCACATTATTGCTTTTCTGGAGTGGAGAAGAAGACCCTCTGGCTGAGGCCTTGTCTTTATCTATTGTGTGGCTTTCACGTGTGAGGCCCCTTTTCCCTAATATGGGACAGATAGAAAAGTATGGTAACACTTCGCTATCGTCCAGCTGGGAGCTGGGCACGAACCAGGAGAATTCATGACAGATTTGAAAAGAATCCTGCCGCAGAATTTAGTACGATTCTTCTCTTCGAATAAGGATCATAGTGACTCCTTTCAAGAGCGGGAGTTGTAGAGATCAGGAAAAAAAAAAGAAAACCACCACCGTGGTGTAAGGTGGTTTCTTTCACTCTGGGAAGCTTTTCCTTCCGGAAATAAGTACCACTTTGGCAGTTTAGGCGGATTAGTTTTTTTTTTGTTTGTTTACTAATTTTTGGGAGCTCTTTGTTTATAGTGAAGGAGTTTGTTGTTGTTATGTGAATATCCTAAATACACCGGTGCAGCAGTGAATTTCCCTGTGCAATGGGTGTGGTGTTCAAGTTCTGTTTTAGAGCATGTGCGAAACACTTCGAGCGACACCCACATCCTACCCCCCCACCTCTCCCCACCCCGCTTCCCCCAGTATCAAAGTTTCCTTGTGAACCCCCCCCCCCCCCCCCCCCCCCCCCCCCCCCCCAAGGATATTTAGGTTTTCCGAATTCTCAGGATGGTCACTTCATTCTGAAGCCACGCTCCTGATTGCTGGAATTGGAACGGGTGTAAGGACTGGAGAAATTTATTGGTTGAAGTTCTGTGTTGAGTTAGTGCTGTCAAAGCTGTGTTTGTGTTCTGCTGTCTAAGTGGATGGCACTTGACGAGACTTCTGCTGTGTTCTGTTCCTTGTTTCCTGGATCCATTCATGCACACACACACACACACACACACACACACACACACACACACACATCCACACAGCCCATAACAGTGTCATAGGCCACTTATAGGTATGTCTTGCAAAAGTAGTAAAACACATGGTAAGTTTATGACTTATGGTCAATAAAGCAAGTAAAGCCACATTAAACTGACAATTCCAACGGCTTTACTGGTTTCATCAATCACAAATCAGAAAAAAAAAAACCACACACAACTGTGCAAATACATGCTGAATTTCACGTTGTCAAAAAAAAACAGAAAGTTTGCTCAGTTCCTAGGAAAACCATAAATCTATGTGTCAACACAGAGATAAAACGTCATCTCTGTTACGTCATATAAAAAATATGTCATTATGGTCAACACTGTTGGTGATGCACATATAAAATACGTCAACATAATAAAAAGTAGTGCAGTTCGGAGACAGGCTAGATGGGTGAGCGAAGGAGTAAGGAAAGAGGAGGGCAGTATGTGAGCTGTGTGTATAGAAGAGTGGGGGAGGGGGGGGGGGGGGGGGGCGAACAACAAGGCTATGGAGCACCGCACGTGGCCGTAGTGTAATGTGCCAGCTGTTGTCAAGATTAGGATATTGTTGCTATCTTGACCAGCGGTAGATGGAAAAAGGAGAGAAGGCACCGGAAGGGGGAAGAGGGGTGGGGGGTGGGGGTGGGGTGGGGGTGGGGGGGGGTGGCGATGGGAATGGGAGGGATGACGTAACTGAGATACTGCGTGAACTGTGTCAGAATAGACCAGAAGTAACCCATCAAAATAAGAGTGTCGTTTCAGTATTGCGCTGGCAGCTGCACATTCCTTACCGGTGGGACATCGTTGGTTAGCTGTATACCACTACAGTTGCTAGATACCTCTAGCCCAAGACATGAACATGACAATGAACAGCGTTTTACACTTTTTTCTCTTCACCATTTCTGAATGGATGTGTATCTCCAGCAACTTCGCTCCTTGCCCTTGACTTCAATCTCAGCTCTAATCTAGGACACCAAACCCTTATTCCTTGCATAAATGATAAGTGCAGAGAGAATACTTAGAAAGTAATTGCTTCAACTTCGTGTTTTTCCTGTTTGTGAGTAAGCAAAAATTTGAATGGCTTGGTGAGTTTTTTTTTCTGTTTTCTTTTGATACTGTGAGCCAGTGACATAACATTTGCATCGGGTGAATTCTAGATGAAATCTCAGTGGATGATCTTAGCAAATAAATCGTGAAGTACAACCAACTGCAAAAGCCATATGAATCTGCATAGCTGTGGAAATGCTATGACTATGACACAGCCATGTTTTATTTGCATTTTATCTCACAAATATAGCAATGCAACCTATCAGCGTAAGAAGCACTGATGATGTCATGAACGATCCGTTTCAGCCTCTGCTTATCAAGAAACTTTGCACCACTGGATAACTGGAACAGAAAGAAAGTGTAGGATATGCTATAGAAAAAAAAAAAAAAAAAAAAAAAAAAAAAAACAAACAAACAAAAAAAACAAACATCATATTTCCTGTGTGCTTTTGTATGTACCAATCAGCAGTCGGGGGACCGCGCACAGTGGAGCGCCTTGATTGTCTCATGCGTCGCAAGACGCGGGAGCATCTAAGTCTAAGTAAATAACAGTCATGAGAGAAAAGCAGCCCCGAATCTTCGAACTGAATCAAATATGCCATGCTCCCTAGGCTGTACTATCGGTCGGTACGTGTGGGCTGAAACCGTTGCTGTTGATAGCAATACAAGAATAACAGGGGCGAGAAGATTCTGAGGACGAGATGGAGCATGGAAGGGCGGGGAGGAATGTGTTTTTGTCCTCATCA
>JADBJO010003921.1:167500-175000 GCA_016801955.1 Conus betulinus | reverse complement strand
CACACACACTTTAGGGGAGAGGGGAGGACTGTCGAAGTCGGTTTGCGCATGAAACGAAACAGCACTTAACATAAAGCTAGTTGTTTCGTCGTGCATATGCTGAGAGACTTAGACAAAAAACAAAGAAGAAACACAAGACAAAACAAGAAGAAAAAAAGAAACCTGATCTCACATGAATTGTGTGTTTACACTTCAACCATGTAGGCCGACCATTCGTGTCCAGCACCACCACTCAGAGTGAAAAGGAAATAATTAACAGTCAAATCAGTCATTAATGACTATTTTCTGAAATAACATTTAGTGCGAAATTCGTATGTCATGCTGCTTGTTGATTTTCTAGAAGATGAAAGTAAATTTTGAAAGACTGGGCTACCAAATGAACACGGCAAACACTCAAGCAACGAACTTTGACCTCTTGTTTGCTTGTCTGTTTGTTGTTTGATTTTTTGATCGGCGGGGGAAGAATACCGACAAAGGGGAAAAAAACAAACAAAAAACAGATATAGAGGAAGTGCAGATAAACAAGTTCTCAGCACTTTGAAAAAATGACTCGGCAAAGATTTCGTAAGTACAGCGAAACAGCAATTGGAAAGGGAGTGGGGGAGTGTGAGGATGGTGGTGAGGGTGGTGGGGGATAGGGGATGGGGAGAGGAGAAGGGGGAGGGAGAGAGGATGAAGCCGTGAGCGTGAAAGTGTCAATATGAAATGTGAACCGTTTGATTCTGTATGTGAACAGACCGGCAGAAACATTCGTTTATGCCTGTCTGGACGATTTTCGTCATCTGTTCACGACCCATCAGTAGATCATAGCAGTTTGCAGTGAGTGCAGTCCATTCATGATCTTTAACATAGAATGCCGTTGGCAGTCAAGTGGAGACGGGGATACAATCACAATCCAGGAACCCCCAAAGAGGCTAGTGAATAGTAAGTGAAGGACATTGTAGAAACTTATACAAATAAAACAAGTTATCAAAATATAAGGACATGTTTTAGCCTATATGTTTGAGACGGCAAAGAGAATGAAAAAGAGAAATTACTCGCATGTCTTCATCACAGTTTGATACTAGCCTGACTTTCTAGAAGTTAGGATAAACGTTTTAAAAATTTACCCGATTTTGAAGAAAACAATATAAACATTGTGGAATTCAAAATCGATGGTATTAGCTTTCATTTCCATATATATCACTTGCTTCTGATTTTTCCAACTGAAATTCCAATGAATCAAAAGGATTGATGGTCATCACATCTAAGCCGTTCTCTTCTCCAGAACACAAAGATTTCAGCAAACTGTAATTCTGGAAAATGAGATATGACCCAGAGCAAAAGCAGATACGACTGTTTGGAAAATATGTGTTTTGGCCACCAAGTTTTTTGCTTTTTTTGGCTAGGTTCTCTCCCCCTCCCACATCCTTTTTCTCTCTGTTTTTCCTTTCTTTCCTTTTTTTTTCTGCTATCTCATCTTAACTGCCACTTCAGTGGCATAGCACCAACACTGCTCCTCCCAACCCTCTGTCCACAGCCCCAGCCCGGTCCGGCTCGCTGCAGCCCCGGCACAGGCAGCAGTCAATGTCAAGTCGTCAAGAGGCAACCCACCGGAGGAGACACTGCTCTGTCGTCGAGTCAGTTTGGTGAGAGCCTGTTCTGAACCAACATACGCAGGGCACCACCTTCTAAGCACCCCCCCTCCCCTTATTGACGACAATAATTGACGACAATAATATCTTAGACTCGGAGCCGGCGTGAGTGAGCTCTCCCCCCGGAGGGCGCCACCACGTCCGTCCAACGACAGCCTTATGGACTCGCCGATACCGGTGACCTCGACGGCCCACGTCATGTTCTAGCATCTCTTCCTCTTTCCTTCTCCCGTCTCATTATACTAATGCTGAGCTCTGGTGCGCATGTTTCAAAGAAATATATTTACATAAAAAGGTTCAGAAACCCCAGTGGAAACATTCCATTCAATGCCCAATTTGTCAAACGTTTTTCTGGCTGCATTTTGACCAGTTTCGGCGCGAAAAATTAACACAAACCATTTGTCACACAGAACAATAAAAACTATATAAAACACGTGCGCGTGCACGTGCATATATACATATGCTTGTGCACAAACGTTCGCATACATCTATCCATGTGCACATGTATTGAGTATAACTGCATTGAAAAAGCAAATCACAAAGAGGAAGTCTAAGATGGTGTCACTATCATATACCTCTCCTGCAGGTGATATCATATTTCATGCACAGATATGGATTGAGACGCTAAAGATCCTTTACACCTAAGGGACTACACATCAGACCATACTGACTTAAAAGGAAAATTGCTGTACCACCGAACAAAAGAGACAGAAAGTACAAGACAAAGCACAACACGTTTCCACTTCCATTTTGCTCCCAATTTAAGGAGATCAGTGATTTGTTCGTCGTTTCTCCGTTTTCATTATCTTCAATGTTGTCCATCTTGCCTGAAGAAGACCAAAGACGTCGAAATGCATCGTGTTTTGTTTTACCCTTTCTTTCGGCGGCACAGTAATTTTCGTTTTTAACTCTGTTTCAGTTTCCGCCTACAGTCACCTCATTTTGAAACCAAATCAGACATACTGATCATATCACCAGTGGACGAGAGAGTCCAATCATCAGACAGCACGCTGAAGTGGTCACTTATGTTTATCCAAAGGTCTTGCTGGAACAAGAGAGAGAGAGAGAGAGAGAGAGAGAGAGAGAGAGAGAGAGAGAGAGAGAGAGAGAGAGAGGAGAGAAGGAGGGAGGGAGGGAGGGGACAGACAGACAGACGGGCAGACTGGAAAGCGTGGCGGGCTGGCATCATTGCAGAATGGACATGGGAACCACGGCCTTGGCACACAACCGACAGAGCATGAGGAACCTGGTGAACTGTGTTCTGTGTGGCACCGCTTTGACCGTTCAGTGAGAGAAAAGAAGAAGAAGAAGAAGAAGAAGAAGAAGAAGAGAAGAAGAAGAAGAAGAAGAAGAAAAAGAAAAAAAGAAAAGAAGAAAGAAAGAAGAGGAGGAGGAGGAGGAGGAGGAGGAGGAGGAGGAGGAGGAGAGGAAGAAGAAGAAGAGGAGGAGGAGGAGGAGGAGGAGGAGGAGGAGCAAGAAGAAGAAGAAGAAGAAGAAAGAAGAAGAAGAAGGAAAAAACAAGAATGTAGAACTATTCATTCAAGACACTCTCTCTCTCTCTCTCTCTCTCTCTCTCTCTCTCTCTCTCTCTCTCTCTCTCTCTCTCTCTCTCTCTCTCTCGGAAAAAATCATAGAAGAACAGGCAGGATTCAGAAAAGATTATAGCACCATCGACCACATGTTTACGCTATATGCTATGGTACAGTCTTATTTATTGACAAATAAGAAACTATATGTAGCCTTCATCGATTTTCGGAAAGCATTTGACTCTGTGAATAGAAATATATTATGGGATGTGCTAAGAAAAGCAGGTGTTCAAGGTAAATTATACAGATCACTGAAGGGGGTTTATAATTCAGTACAAGCCTGTGTTAGGGATAAGGGTTTATATTCAGATTATTTTGGATGCCCTCAAGGTGTAAAGCAAGGATGTTTATTGAGTCCACAAATGTTTTCTTTCTTTATAAATGAATTGGCTCAAGAAATTAATAGAAAGGGAAGGCACGGGATCCAGTTAATACCAGGTATGACAGAAGTTTTTCTGTTGCTATTTGCAGATGATGTGATTCTTGTTTCAGATACGCCAGTTGGACTGCAGAATCAATTAAATGCACTAAACAGAGAGGCGGATAGACTAAAATTAACAGTTAATATGGATAAGACAAAGATAATGGTTTTCAGAAAGGAGGGGGTATTTGGCTAGGCATGAAAAATGGTGGTATGGCGACTTAGAAGTTAAAGTTGCAAATAACTACAAATACTTAGGTCTAATTTTCACAACTAAACTCAGTATGAGTAAGGCATGGATGGAAATGCATAGAAAAGGAAGGAAAAGGAGTTATTGAGATTTTAAGATCTTTAAGGAAGTTGAAATGTATTGAACCTACTATTTTTTGGAAACTTTTTGATTCACAAGTGGAACCTATGATAACATATGGAGGAGAAATATGGGGTTTATTGGAAAATGACCTTATGGAAAAGGTGCACACACTGGCGATTAAACGTTTTTTAAACATTCCTATACACAGCTCTAATAAAATGGCATATGGTGAAAAACGGTAGATACCCTTGCAAATACGTTCCAAAACTAAGTGTGTCAGGTACTGGCTACGTCTTGTAAAACTTCCACAAAGTTTCAGTGTGAGGTGTATAATAAGGTACGGGGAAAATGCGATGTCTTTAAATCAGTCTTAGCAGAAGAATGTGACTTAGTCACCCTGTTACAGAGTGATAGTGAAAAGAACTTAAAGTCTATTGTTAAATTTATCGCAGAAGCAAATATTCTTCGAAAAAGGAAGCTTTTCAATACTTAAGTATAATTAAAGTTCTTGCCTATTAAGTCCTATTGTCCTCTCAACTGATTGACTAGGCCTGTTGGTCGCCTGCTAATTATGATGTTTACTCATTTCTATTTGCTTTCTGATTTTTTTTTTAATTTTGATTTTTCTTAATTTTGTTCAAGCAGTGTTCCCCATGTCAAATAGCAGATTTTGCTGATGACATTAAACTGTATTCAGTGTGTGTGTGTGTGTGTGTGTGTGTGTCTGACGTATATACATATATATATATATATATATATAATATATATATATATATATATATATATATATATATATATATATATATGTGTGTGTGTGTGTGTGTGTGTGTGTGTGTGTGTGTGTGTGTGTGTGTGTGTGTGTGTGTGCATGTGTGTGTGCGCGTGTGTGCGTGCGCGTGCGTATGTCTGTGAGTGCGTGCGTGCGTGCGTGTGTGTGTGCATGTGTGCGTGCGTGCGTGCGTGCGTGCGTGTGAGTGTGTGTGTGTGTGTGTGTGTGTGTGTGTGTGTGTTGTGTGTGTGTGTGTGTGTGTGTGTGTGTGTGTGTGTGTGTGTGTGTGTGTGCGCGTGTGTGTGCGCGCGCGCGCGCGCGCCTCCGTTTACGCACGCGTGGTGTGTTTGTGTGTGTTTATACCGGGGAGCGCGGGTGTGTATGTGCACAGCATAATAGATATCGCTTGTTCTTGCGTGTAAAAGCACCTGTCCTAGCAGTGTTGTTCTGAGCAGAGTATAGCCTACGCTGATGACAAAATGTTTTCGGATGTAAATTCTATACTGTTATTGATCCTCGGTGCATTGTGTGAGTGAATGTGTTCACAAGTAGTCGGTTTAATTACACACAGGGAGGATGAGTACGCTTCGTATTGATTAAAAAAAAAAAAAAAAACAGGCTAAGCACAGCTCCTCCCCTTCCACCTTCTAACAGTATGTCTCTGCTTGCAAGTGCGCACGCATGCGCTCTTACACATGTATGTATGTATGTATGTATGTATGTATGTATGTATGTATGTATGTATGTATGTATGTATGTAGTGTACGTATGTATGTGACAGTTTGCCAGTTTGTCTCTCTCTCAGTCTGCCTACGTCTCTCTCTCTCTCTCTCTCTCTCTCTCTCTCTCTCTCTCTCTCTCTCTCTCTCTCTCTCTCTCTCTCTCTCTCTCTGTCTGTCTGTCTGTCTGTCTCTCTCTCTGTTTTTCTCTGTCTGCCCGTCTGTCTCATTCTCTCTCTCTCTCTGTCTCTCTCTCTCTCTCTCTCTCTCTCTCTGTGTGTGTGTGTGTGTGTGTGTGTGTGTGTGTGTGTGTGTGTGTGTGTGTGTGTGTGTGTGTGTGTGTGTGTTTTGTGTGTGTGTGTGTGTGTGTGTGTGTGTGTGTGTGTGTGTGTGTGTGTGTGTGTGTGTGTGTGTGTGTTTAGGTTTAATGTCAAAACCTTCCAAGTATAAAATGTGAGGCGTGGATGATCATCTCATGAGAAAAAAGAATTTCGAAAGTGTTGTTGTTTTGTTCGGTTTGTTCAATTACTTGCATCGTGTGGTTTTATTGTAGTTTTCTTGTCTGTTAGTTTTACACTGATCCATGTGAAAAAAACCTAACTGATTGAGAATAAAACACCTACACCAAGAAGAAGAAGTAAAAGACTAAGAAGTAGAATAGGAAGAAGAAGAAGAAGAAGAAGAAGAAAGAAGAAGAAGAAGAAGAAGAAGAAGAAGAAGAAGAACAACAACAACAACAACAACAACAACAACAACAATACATAGCCGCTACAAAACACAAACAAAGGAGTTCTACATGCATAGACACTGATATACATTCATACATCCATATTTCAAACATCGTTCATTACATTTCGTTGCGTCAACCATTTATAGTTATGCTGTGTTACAGCTTGGAAAACAAACATGGAAGTGGGGAAGAAACAGACGAATGGAAAAACTGTTGAGCTGCACTTGAAGCATCTGTATCTTGTTCAATTTCAGTTTGAAAAACAAATATACATGACAGTTGTCGTTTTTCAAATTCCCAACTTTTCCTAAACCTTGACAGAAAGTGATATCTCTTCTGAGAGCGATAGTTCTTCTATTTGATATCTTTATTTCAGCTCTAGTAAAAACGAAGTTGAAAATAAAATGAGGCAGGGAACAGTTAACAATAAACAATAAACAAGTAGGGTAAGCCTTGCTCCCATAAGAAAACCTAACACAGAATAACTTTTATTCAAGACTGGTACAGTCTTTTAAACTTGAATAAAGTCAGACAAATACAAAGATGAACAATCTGATAGTGGGGGAAAAAAACAATCGCAGGCCAGCAACCCCTCCGTTATCACATTAATGACTTTGGCAAAGATTTGAACTTACCGGGGGGGGGGGGGGGGGGGGGGGGGGGGGGGGGGGGGGGGGGGGGGGGGGGGGGGGAAAATGAAGAAAATGGGAATTAAGAAAATATATTATACATATCAAAAATCTTCACTGCCTGCATGAGGGAACCATCGTAGTCCCTCTCGAAGGCAGATCTTTTCGTATTGCCTGGTCATAGGCCCTAGATTGTTCGTCTTTGTATTTGTCTGACTTTATTCAAGTTTAAAAGGCTGTGCCAGTCTTGAATAAAAATTACTATGTATTAGGTTTTCTTATGGGAGCAAGACTTACCTTCCTTGTTTATTGTTTCAAGTGAAAACATCTAGGCTGATGGCACTACATTCTGCAACTCGCGTTCAAAAATGAAATTTTTGGGTGAGTGAGATTTAATCTGTTTGTCTGTCATTTGTACCATTTTTAGCTTCGTCAAAAAGAATGAATTCTGCAAAAGGAAACATCGGAACAATTTCAAAATTCGCAGTTGTTGTGTTTGTAACACAAAGAAAATAAAGTAAAAAAGGAAAATCGTTGGATAGTGTGGCGATTGTAGAAAACGACAGTTAGTCAATGCTAGGGGTATCAAAGTTTGCAACTCCTGAGTAGTTCAGTGTGTTTTCTACTGAGCCATTCTCCATTATTTCCAGTCGACGCCATTTTTCCCCCCTTCAGATTTCCACGCTGACCCATTCGGAC
>JADBJO010003921.1:147500-162500 GCA_016801955.1 Conus betulinus | reverse complement strand
TCTCGATTTTATAATCACTAGCATACTTATCGTACCTCCACTTCCCCTTGGTAGAAATCACACACACACACACACACACACACACACACACACACACACACACACACCACACACACACACACACACACACACACACACACACACACACACACACACACACACACGGGGGCGCGCGCATCGAGGAACGCATTATCGCATGATATCTGTTACATTACTGTCCACACTAACGAAAATTGGCACTAACTAACTAACTAACTAACTAACTATATATATATATATATATATATATATATATATATATATATATATATATATATATATATATATATATATATATATATATATATTCAAAATACAGGTGATGATGATGGCTAGTTATTCGCTTGCGCTTAGTGGGAAGTTCCCGCCGGGGATGGCACGCCCTTTGATGTCTAATTAGTCCAATTCGCCATCTACAGGATCTGCGGCATTGTGGGCAGGTGTAGATCTGGCCTGTGTTGTTGGGCTGTGCACCTGGGTCTTCCCTCTCCTTCTCTTCTCCTGGATGTTCTGTTGTCTGGTTTCCTCAAAGTGTTGGGTTCCTCCGAGCGTTGAAGCTCTCCAGCTGATGCTGACTGCTTCCAAGTCTTGGGGTTGACGTCCGCTTGGGATACTTGCTTCTTCAGTTGGTCCTTGAATCTTTTGTCTTTGGTGCGCCCTGTATTGCGTTTGCCTTGGACTAACTCCCCATAGAATACTGCTTTTGGCATGCGAGTGTCAGGCATCCGTGTGATGTGCCCTGCCCAGTGAAGTTGTTTCAGCATGAGCATTGACTCGATGCTTTGCAGTTGAGCGTTTTTATTTTTTCTTCTGGCACAGCACCCATGCTTCTGATCCGTATAGCAGTGTGGACAGTACAGCAGATCGGTAGACTTGCATCTTTATGGAGAGTCGCAAGGAGTGGTTTTTCCATATTCTGTTCTGAAGGCGGCCAAATGCACTGCTTGCCTTTGAGAGGCGGTTGCCCACATCTTTGGTCACTGTAGCGTCGTTCGATATGACGCTGCCCAGGTATGCGAAATGTTCTGATGTGTTAAGGGGATGGCCAGCAATGCTTATGGGAAGCAGTGTACGCGGTCCCTGGTGCTTTTTGGTGGAGGACTTCAGATTTCTTCAGACTTATAGTCAGACCGAATGCCTTGGCTGCCTGTGAAAAGCGGTCTACGATGACCTGCAGGGCTTCTTCTGTGTGCGGCAGAAGGGCGCAGTCATCTGCAAAGAGCAGGTCCCGGATAGCTTCTTCTGAGGTCTTTGTGTGGGCCATAAGCCTTCGTAAATTGAATACGCTGCCGTCGGGTCCTAAATCTGACATAAACCCCTCGTCTAAATCCTCCTTTGCTTCTCTCAACATCATGCTGAAGAAGATCGCGAAGAGTGTAGAGGCTAATACGCAGCCTTGCTTCACTCTACTGCTGATTGGGAATTCTTCAGAGTAATCACCATTGCACTTGAATTGACCTATCTGTCCTTCGTGGATTTGTTGTAGGATTGCAAGGAACTTGTGTGTGTGTGTGTGTGTGTGTGGGGGGGGGGGGGGGGGGGGGGAGGGAGGCATCCCAGTTTGGTCATAATTTTCCATAGGCCCTCTCTGCTGACTGTGTGGAAGGCTTTCGTGAGGTCTATGAATGCCGCATACAGGTTCATATTCTGTTCTCTGCACTTCTCTTGGGATCTGCCTCAGCACGAAGTTCATGTCAGCTGTTCCTCTATTTGCTCTGAAGCCGCACTGGCTCTCCGGGAGGTTACCTCAGCAATCGATAGGATGAGCCTGTTCAGAAGAACCCGGGCGAGGATTTTGCCAGCAATGGAGAGCAGCGTGACGCCTCTGTAGAAGGAGCAGTCTGATTTAGATCCCTTATTCTTATACAGGGAGACGATCACTGCATCCTGCATGTCCTGTGGCACTACTCATTCATTCCAGCACGATGTGAATAGCTCCTCAAGCTTCTGTATCTCCTCCATGCTTATATACCTCTGCTGGGATACCGTCGATGCCTGGTGGTCTGTAATACTTCAGCTTCTTTATTGCTGCTTTGATTTTTTCATGTGTGGGGGGCGTTGTCCAGGTCCATCTTTACCTCTTTCTGAGGTATGTTGTCTATAGACATTGCTTCCACAGTCCTGTCTTCGCCGAACAGGTTTTGCGCCACCTCAGAGGCAGTGCACCCACGCCGCTCATTCCGACACCCCGTCCACAGCCACAGCCCGGTGGGCCCGCCCACAGCCCCGGCACCGGCAATCCACAGGGAGCAGTCAATGTCAAGTCGTCAAGAGGCAACCCACCGGAGGAGACACTGCACTGCTGCCGAGTCACTTCAGTGGTGTTCAGTGGCGCCTGTTCTGATCTAACATACGCAGGACACCACCTACTAAGCCCCCTACTGACGACAATAATTGCTTAGTCGCGGAGCCGGCGTGAGTGAGCTCTCCCTCCGGAGGGCGCCACCACGTCCGTCCAACGACAGCCCCCATGGACTCGCCGATAATTGTGGCCCGGACGGAACCAAACCAAGGCCACAGACGTGGAGAGGACATCGAAATTGAGGTCACCATGAGAGCAGGGCATGAAGGGCCACAGAATTTGAGACTTTTTTTTTTTGTGCTGATCGATGAGAATGAGGATGATTAAGATGATGCTACGGATTTCCATTTCGGTCTGAGACTACATGACAGGGCTGTACTCTACGCTTCCTTTCATAATATATCCCGGCGTCAACCAGGCCCGAGAGATACAGACACCTGCAGTGTTGGTCAGGAAATTTGAGCAACACTCTCAGAAACGCATCCATTAAGTGGATGGAAACTCGACTGTGTGGTCCCAGTCTTCCCAACTGAGTCCGCAGCAAACTCAACTCTGGGTAGGAGCCGGTCGGGGCAGAAAAACCACATGACTTCTGATGGGATTCGAACCCACGACCTCTGAATACGTTTGTTACCTGTCTGAAGAAATAAACACACAAGCCAAAGGCGAAAGGCATGAAAACAAGTAGATACAGCTTTCTCTCTAGCGTAAGAGCACGTGGAGATAAAGCTCTGCACGTGTTTCCTACGCGCTGACAAAGAAAAAAACTAAACAGAAAACATTCACTCCATTCACACGTGCATGCCGGTGTTTTCCGTGTGGCACACCAAGCAGAAAGTGGAGGTATGAGGCTGGAAACTGTGGCGTGATGGTCAGCATGGAGTTGGTCCAGGTGGGCACACTACCAGACTGGCTCAACTCTTAGCAGGCCATCCAGTTTTGTTTTCTGTATCATCTGCATGTGTGTGTGTGTGTGTGTGTGTGTGTGTGTGTGTGTGTGTGTGTGTGTGTGTGTGTGTGTGTGTGTGTGTGTGTGTGTGTGCGTGCAAGGATGCGTGCGGGCGTGCGCCCCCACGCGTATGTGTGTGTGTGTGTGTGTGTGTGTGTGTGTGTGTGTGGTGTGTGTGTGTGTGTGTTAAGAATCAAATCTAGTTGCCTAATTCTTTCTCATTTGCCTTAGCCTCACTTAACCTTCGTTAAGGCGTACATTCATCACATTTAGATCACCGACATCGACTTTCTTGTGTCTGATACTTGATATGGTAGCATCATACAAAGAACATGGGTAACCTGTGGTCAAGTAAGCAAAGCAAAGAAATCAGGGCTTGAAGATCCCGGGGCAATATATAAGAGTACACCCTGGACAGAGAGCAAAGCCTGAAGGCAAGAGCTGTTAGCAGAACATCAGAACTGAAGAGATGGATACCAAGTAAGCAGCATTAGAAGACTAGAATACTAAGTTGAATGCTGAAACTGTCGGGCTGAGAGCTGAAAAGGCAGAATCGGATAATAAAATGTTAGCCAAAGAGTCAGAATCAGATGCTAAGATAAATACCAGGTTGGCAGCCAGAAAAGTGGAACTGGATTGTAGACTGGTGTGTGAATAAATTAGAATTGGAAGCTAGAATTTCTGTTGAGAAAAAAAAGGCTTTTGATAAAAAAAAGTTAGCGTTTTAAAGGAATCTGAACTTATATAAAAATTCGAGTTGCAAAATCAAGTATATGCTTTATTAGGTAACGCTAATGCCAGCAGTCTTAATGTGTGTGAGCATAATGCTGCTACCTGAAAACACAACAACAACAACGACAACAAAGTCATCGTCCTATTTCAAACGAAGTCATGGGCGAAACAAGAACAAATATATTTGCTTATCCTTGAAGCTCATGTGACAGTTTGTCAATATGAGTGGGAGGTAAAACCCATATACTTTTTTTCATGCCTTCAGTGCAACGCTTTCTTTCTTGGTTTGTTTATCATTCATGCATTTATTGCGCACACGTCATGAATCCTTGTCCTTCCCTCCAAGAAAGTACGTAAGTCAAGTGATAGATGTACTGAGCGTCTTGTCCTTCCCTCCAAGAAAGTACATAAGTCCAGTGGTAGATGTACTGAGCTCCTACAGAAAGTTCCTTCTCCACTTTGCTTCAATTACTGATTCCCTTACAAATCTGATAAGGGTACAGGAAAGAAGCAAAGGTATGGACGGCTATTTATGAATATTCGTCTGATAGCACATGTTTTTGTGAAAAAAAAACGTAACATGCGAGTACTACTGCGAATACTGCTATGCTACTGCTACTGCTACTGCTACTACTACTACTACTACTACTACTACTACTACTACTACTACTACTACTATGAATTTGTGTTCAAGAAGGTTCAGTCAGTAGTGGCACTTCTTTTCTGCCTGCAGATTGTTCATTCATCTTTACCACTTGTGAGAGGCGCAAACGTTCGCAATATTGCTACTGGTGCTGTATGTTTGGATTATTTGATCATTAGTTACACACAATAGTGTAAATTAGAAAGGACCTATTTCACAGACCATACAAGAACACATCTTAAAAAGTTTAATTAATGCATCCGCGTAACATGAACAAACGAACCACAAGACACAAATCACGATGCATTTCGACCTCTTAGGTACTATTTACGACACTGAATCGCCCAGCAGATATGACGGCACAGAGTACACAGAACAAACAAGGAAACATACCCCAGAAAGGATGCGATTCGGAGTAGCAAGCAGCATTCCTCTGGAGTTTATGAGCGTGTATTTGTTTTCTTATGGCAGCAAGAGTTACCCTTCTTGTTTGTTGTTTACTGTTCACTGCCTAATTTCATATCTACTTTCGTTTCAATCAAATCGAGGTTTTCTGTATTTGTTTCTATTCGTCCATGTACCTGTCTGACTACACTGAAGATCAAAAAGGCTGTGCCGGACTTGAATAAATGTTAACTTGTATTTGTTCATTTCTTCAGTTGTTGTTGTGCAGGTGTGTCTAGTACGGGGTATATAGGCAAGTTTGAAACAACCTTTTTTGGGGGGAGATGTTTTCCTTGTTTGTTCTGTGTGCTCTGTGCTGTCATGTCTGCGAGGCGATTCAGTGTCGTAAGCAGCATTCCTTTGGAGTTATGGGCGTGTATTTGTTTTCTTGTGGAATCCTCATTTATATTTACTTACGAGATAAGTGAATAGAACACCTAAGAGGTCGAAACGCATCGTGTTTTGTCTCGTAATTGATTTGTCATGTTAGGCAGTTGTCTTACTTAAACTTTTAAAGTTTGTTTACATTTCCGCCTGCAGTCGCCTCACCTTGCAACATGCAAGAACAGTTCTATCGAAAGAAAAACCTTGTGATTCTTTGGGCAATATTTAATCTCTGAAAATACCCGCAAGAAGCAAATCCTTTCTTCCTCAGACCGACCATGAACAACTCACTTTAGGAACAGCTGAAACTCTTGTTTGGCATTAAAGGCATTGTCATTGCAGGGACGCATATTCAACATTGAACCTGCATCAGGAAAAGCACACCAATCTGCAAGTCTGAGGCAGAGGAAGTAGTTTCCTAGATGTGTCCAATGATACTGTCCTAAAAAAAACCGTAGTTTTTTCTCCCTTAGGAGGGGTATAGTATCAGTTCTTGGAATTTACAGACCATTTCATACAGCTTTGTAAGAAAAAAAAACAAAAACAAAAAACAAAAAAACAAAACAAAAAAAACAACAACATAAAAAAAAAACAAACAACACACACACAACACACACAACACACTGCATTTAAATTTGGGCATAGCGTATTTTAGATTCAAGCTATATACAAAAAAAAATCCCTCTCTGCACGAGCATTTTGTGTGCGTGTATTGGCACTGACAGCTAAGGGGGCTGTTGCGACACAAAATATCATCCCACCACAGAATGTCACCTAGGGTTACTTTTTGCATTAACGATGGGGTTCAAAAATATTAACGCAGTACAGACTGCGAGTGAATCATTGATAGAGTGAAAGGCTTGTGTCAGAAAACGTGGAAAGTATGAATGACCGCTTGTATTGCTGCAAATATCTGTTTCCCTTATACACAGTGTGGAAGGGAACTTTCCAGTTTAAAATATATTTCATTCTTCCGTTTCTCAGTCAGATATCTCGCACGCAAGCACTCAAAACAAAGGACAAGTTACACTATTCCAGGCCTTTTCCATTATACAGGAACGGTGTTGATTCCTCTAGTATTATTTCATGGCAGCCTCGTACACCTTGGCGAATTGGTTTACATTTCTTTTTGAAAGCTGTTGACTAGACTCTAGAGTAATTCTTCATGTGGGGCCTGGCAGATTCTGAGTCCACTGTCTATGCCAGCCTCCCTCCAACCCATCCAACTCGGTGTCAGTCATTTACTTTCTCAACACCAGCATTTTCTGGTTTTGCCATCCATCGTTGATATGGCTGTTGCGTTTCAATTCTGGGTTAGTGGGTAATTTCATTTAAGACTTTTGTTTTTTAACCTACCCGTCGTTTATTCGGTTGCTGTTCTTTCTTCCCTCCTCTTGTTCATGTGCTTTATCCTCGGAGATTTTAATGACTGTGACCTCAATTCAAGCCTGCCTTCTTTAAACAGTATGTGTCATGTTTTACAAGAAAGGATAAAATACTTGATTTATGCTACTGTATATACCATCTGCATACAAGTGTGTTCAGCTCCCCCCTGTTGGTCAGTCTGATCACAATGCCATTCATCTCTTGCCAGCTTACAGACCAAAAGTGAAAACACAACCTATCACTAAAAAGCAAGTGCAGTGTTGGACACAAGAAAGTGTTGATGAATTACAGGCTTGTTTTGAATGTACAGATTGGAATTTGTTTTTGAATTCTAGTTTTGACATTAACGAAGCCACCGATGTTATTTCCAGCTACATTTCTTTCTGTGAAACACATGATTGTACCTACTAAAACTATCAAAATATTTCCCAACAACAAACCTTGGGTTACAAAATCTCTGAAAATAACTCTAAATGAGAAAAAAAGAGCTTTTCAATCAGGCAATAAAAGCGATCGTAAGGTTGTACAAAAGAAACTGCAAACGGAGATTGAAGAATCAAAGAGAGCTTACAAGAGAAAAGTTGAAAAACATGTTCCAGAATGGAAATATGCGAGATGCATGGAAAGGAATAAAGGTTTTATCGGTAAATGTTCAAACCAAAATATTAGTAACAAAAAAACAGCAAAAGAACAGAAGCAATTTGCAGAAAAGCTGAACGATTTTTACTGTAGATTTGATGATAAAGATTTTAGTAAAGAATTAAAGGAAGTGAAGGAAGAACTCCAAAGCAATGTTAAAAACGATGTTGATGGAAGTGATTCTGTTGTGATTGAGGAAAATGATGTTCAGTTGTTTTTCAAACGTTTAAATGTGAGAAAGGCAATGGGCCCTGATAATATCTGTGGAAAATTGTTGAAGGTGTGTGCTTCTCAGCTCTCCTATGTTTACAGTCGTTTGTTTACCTGGTCACTTAGAGAATGTATAATTCCTGTTTTATGAAAAATGCCACTGTATGTCCTGTTCCCAAAAAACGCAACCCAAGCTGTTTAAATGATTACCGACCAGTTGCCCTCACATCTGTTGCAATGAAATGTCTTGAAAGAATTGTCCTCAGTTATGTTTTAAAAGATACTACACAGTACCAAGACCCGTTTCAGTTCGCATACCAACAGAACAGATCAACAGATGATGCCACACTCACACTTCCATCATGCTTTTTCACACCTCGAAAAACCTGCCTCCTTTGTACGCATTCTCTTTATTGATTTCTCATCAGCATTCAACACCATACAACCACATCTGATGGCAAAGAAAACTCATTAACATAAATGTGGGTAACAAGCTCATTCTTTGGATAATTGATTTTCTTACACAGAGGACACAGTCTGTTCGATATCAAAGTGTTGTTTCGTCTTCCAGAGTCATTTCAACTGGCGCACCCCAGGGTACTGTTTTATCACCAGTGCTTTTTACTCTGTACACAAATGATTGTTCAGGAAGTGATTCAACTTTGTACATTAAATATTCAGATGACTCAGCACTTGTAGATCTTTCCAACTCTGATTCTGTTTACTTCAAGGAGGTTCAAAGATTTGTTGACTGGTGCGATCATAACTATCTTGATCTGAATGTAACAAAAACGAAAGAAATGTTGATTGATTTTAGAAAGAATCCAAAAGCTGTACCACCACTTTTTATCAAAGGTGCTGAAGTAGAACGTGTTGAATCATACAAATATTTAGGAACTTTTATAGATAATAAGCTGAATTTTAAATCCCATGTTGAGTATGTCCACAAAAAAATGTCAAACCAGATTATATTGTCTTCGCAAGCTGCGATCATTTCATGTGAATACTGACATTCTTCGGACATTTTATTCATGCTTCTTGGAATCTGTGTTCTAACTTTCTCATTTATGTGTTGGTATGGTGGGTTGACTGTGAAGAGCAGAAATGTGCTTGAGAAAGTGGTGAACGTGGGAGGAAAAATCGTTGGTGAGAGACAAAAAAGTCTGAGTGAGCTATATAGGTGCCGTGTTAGTTGTAAAGCGAAAGAAGATTACGTGTGACCAGACCCACGTCCTTGCAAAATCAGTATGACCTTCTTCAGTCAGGACGAAGATATCGATCGGTTAAATGCAAAGTGTCAGATTTAAACAAAGTTTTATTCCCCTGTCCATTGATTTCTTGAACCGAGAAGATGTTTAATTGAAATCCAAATTCCTCTATATGAATGTATGTCATATGTGTGAAAATGGGTAATGTGGCTAAATTATTGTTTATTTGCTGTGAATGTGTGTGACCACAAATTAATTTTTCAAATTGAGATAATAAAGTTTACTTGACTTGACTTTTTGCCATACGAAGTATACAATTCTTCTTTATCTCGGTATGCATTTTCGTTAATTTTTTTTTTCTAAATCTTTCTTTGGTCAGACGTTTTGTGTTTCTATTTGGTTGGGAGACTAATGGTTAGATTGAATGAATGTCTGATGGATGGTTGACTGGGTAACAGATTGGTGGGGTGGATTGTGTCTTGGTCAGACGAGGGTTGATGGTCGATTGCTGTTTTCTGCCTTGCTAGCTGGTTAATGGTGGGGGTGGTTCGGTGAGTCAGGTGATTTTTAGGCTGCATACAACATGTTGGTGTGTTGGTGTGAGATCACTGAGTCATCTCATTTCTCTGTTCATGGCAATACAATATGAACGGAGAATCAGGACACCTAGTTCTTGTGATGACCTCTTCCTCATCTGGCTACCTGACAATGGAGAGAAATGCAAGTCATGATGGACCGGAAATCGTGTCGGGCAATATAACTGTTCCCATCAGAAACACAGTCATGGTCAGTTTAAAACAGCTCACGTCACATCTGTCTGGCGTCACATTATATCGTCATTTTGAGCAGTATGATATCTCAGCTGGCCATGTCAAAGAAATACAAAAACTGGCATGGAAACGTTCTTCTTATAGGGTTTCTCTTTTTGCCACTTTATACAATGCCACAAACTCAGTCTTAAACTCGATAGGAAATCATGCACCATGGAACGATGCTTTCAACTGATCTTTTCATTTTTTCCTGAAAATAGAGCACCTCAAAAACTGCTCAGTGGTTTATGGAACTGCTCAGTGGAGCTGTATTCCAGTTTCCGTCACCACGTGGACTGCAACTTGAAGACAGAGTGTGAGGATGGACGGGATGAAGCAGGACACTGTCCCTTCAGCAGTCCTGAGTGTCAGGGGATGGTTGCACTGTGTGGACGTTGCTACTCTTTGACGGTAAGCTGCACGTAGACAGTAGCAGAATAAATGCTGTAGCAAAGGCTGATGAATACTGCAGTTCCTTAGGAGCAATCGTGAGTGTGCCTAAGTGCGTGCTGGACTGGTACAATCTAGTTTTAAACATGTCGTCGATTCACAGCCGCAGGATGGCTAATCTTTGGGTTGGTGTCTTCTCGAATGATCTGTCATTGCCCAGTATGTACAGACATGTCACCATTCAGGGTAGGCAAGCACTTCATCACACATTTCATGTTGATCAGAAAGTACTTCACTGTGGAGAGATGCTTTGTTATTGTTCTTCGTTTTTGGACGTGAAGCAACATCGCCGTAGTGACTGTTTGCCAGTCAACATTAGGGCAAGGGGTGTGACTGGGATCGTTTGTGAACTCAAAACAAACATGTCTGACAACCCTGCAGATCCTATGAAGCTGGTTTTAAAGAAAAGCACAGAGGCTGTGTGGACCTGGCCACCACAACAGATGACAGTGTGCCGTAATGGTCATGTGAGCTACACGTTTCTACTTTGTGGGTCAGGTCAGTTCACAGTGTGTAGCCAGGGACGGTGCACCGTGTCATTTCTCTGACCACTCCTCAGACGTCAGTAGGATCAATTCCACAGATCACCATGCTGTTCCAGTTCCCACATTTGTATGCAGTGATGAGGTCACCACATTGTCGTATACTCTGCTGTGTAATTACGTCAGTGACTGCCGCGATGAGAGTGATGAGTCATTCTGTTTTCACCCCACTTGTGTCAACACCTTTACATGCAGCAACGGTCAGTGTCTCTCCTACGACAAGGTGTGTGACCAAACACCCCATTGTTGGGATACATCGGAGGAGCACAACTGCGACTCGTACAGAGTATTTTGTATACATTTCCCGTTTATCCCCTCACCTGTTCTGGTCAGTTTTGATGGACGGGGGCAGTTTGACTCAAGGCCAATGTTTTCCAATGAGTCTTGCCCTGACAGCCATTATCGTTGTCCTGGTGACTTCAATGACTGCTTGCCTGTCTACACGCGATGTAATGGGATAAATGACTGTGTAGACCTTAAGGATGAAGATAGATGTGAGGACCTGGTGTGCCCAGGCTTTTTCAGGTGCAGGGCATCCACAACCTGTCTACACGCTGATCACCTGTGTGATGGCTGGCCTCACTGTCCAATGCGTGATGACGAAATAGCGTGTGACATAAATTGTCCTGTGGGCTGTCTGTGTCAACACTCCACGTTTTTTTGTCCCCAAACTTTCTCCGTGGCACAGTTCCCTTATGTTCGCTCACTGAATGCAGCCAATTCTGGAATGACACTTTCTGATGTCAGCCAGCTTACCTATCTCGTACATCTTGTTCTTGCTCAATGTTCGTTGCGACATTTGCCAAACATTACGATGTTTAATCTGAGGTTTCTTGATCTCGGTAAAAATAAGCTAAAGCAGGTAAACATGGCAACTTTTCTTGGTTTTAACAATTTGCAGGTACTGTCACTGTCAAATAATCCCCTCACCTCTCTTTACAGTGATGTCTCGTCTGTCGTCCAGGAGAGTATTCTGAAACTTGTAGACCTGTCATTCACAAAGCTGGAAGTATTGGACACACAAGTATTCTCTTCTTTTCCTCTGATACAAAAACTGAACCTAACGTTTACCACTATTCATGAAATCAGTGCCAGTGGATTTCAGTTCACACCACAGTAACGGAACTTTATATGGATGGCAGCTTTGTGACGAATTTCCCACCTGACATTTTCAAAGATCTTCCCCATTTTGCAGGTGTTGTATCTACCCCAAATTACAAAATGTGCTGCAGACAAATACTGCCGGCCAGTTCTCCTTCTTGTTTTGCTCCTAAGGACGAAATTTCCTCATGTGATGATTTGCTACAATCATGGTGGTACCGTGCGCTTTCTGTGGCTGATCGCCTGTCTGTCAGTGACTGGTAACGTCTTCTGCTTCTGCGCGCGTGTGTGTTTGTAAGGAGCATGTCCTCTGCCAGTGGATTCGGTGTGCTTGTTCTCAATCTTACATTGGCTGACTTTCTTATGGGTGTATATATTGCTATCATTGGAGCGGCTGACGAGACGTTCCGCGGCAGATATCTCCATTATGATGACGCCTGGAAAAGCAGTGTGGGCTGTAAGGTGGCTGGTTTTCTGTCTCTGTTGTCCAGTGAGGTGTCAGCTCTGATCATCTGGCTGATCACACTGGATCGTTTTCTTGTCCTTCGCTTTCCATTCAGCACCTTGCGATTTCAGAAAACATCTGCAATGGTAGCCTGTCTCATGACTTGGTTAGTGGGCTGGATTCTAGCCTCTCTTCCTCTACTTCCGATGACGTCACACTGGGAGTTTTATAGCCAAACAGGCATCTGTATTCCTTTACCAGTTACAAGAGGAGACTTTAAAGGAAGAGTCTATTCTTTCAGTGTACTAATCATATTTAGTTCGTTTTGTTTCTTTTCATTTCTGTTGGTCAAGCCTCCATCTACTGGTCAATTCAGAGAAATGCCTTGAAGATCAATACTACAAAACGCGTCACGAGATATGGTCATAGCCCAGCGACTGATCGCCGTCGCAGTAACAGATTTCATGTGCTGGTTTCCCATCGGACTGTGTGGGATGTTAGCGTTGGCTGGTACTCCCATCCCTGGAGAAGTGAACGCAACACTGGCGATATTCATATTGCCCTTGAACTCCGCTATTAATCCTTTTATGTACACTTTCAAAAAATTGGCGGAAAAAAGAAGGCAGTCCATTGAAGCCAACTTCTACAATGGCTGGAATCTCACTCTGATATTACTGTAAGCTAAAAGGTTGTGTGACATAATAGTCTGCGAATAAATATAGTAATTACGATCAGACCAACCGTACTTTTTTGTGACTATTTCGCAGGGTCCGATCCCCAGTATACACTCACGTCAACCCTGGTTGTATCTGTTTATCGAAAATTGATCTAATCATGTCAGGCCGTCTTTCCAAGATCGGCAGCAGGCAGGAACAGTCAGGACACCAGATGTCCCACAGTGAAGCAAAAACCATCCTAAGGAACAACTTCAGAAGAGTGTGGCGCCAACGCCTGGACGATGGGACTGAAGTGGACAGCATCCACCAACTCGACAGAGCCGCTCAGCTTACCATCTTCAGGCTGCAAACAGGACCCTGCCAGCCCCTTCTCCCGCTTTTCTCAAACTCTCTCATACTGATCAATGTCCCCGTGGAACATGATCCCAAACTCCAACCCACATCTTACAGTCCTGCTCCTTCTTTGACGCTTTGAGACGCCAGACGTGCCCAGTCCGGTTGAGGTCCAGAAAGCTGTGATGGGAGGGAAGAAAGAACGAAATATGTAATCATTTCAAAGTGCCATGCTAATCAGGTATCATTATTTACAGGATGAGGTAAGGCCGAGCAAAATGTACACTAAGAATCTGTCGTGGCACAGGATTAACTTGGCTGGGTAGGAGGATGCATGTATCCTCCAGTTTGGTCAGCTACGATCCTGTCCAGCGTTACCTCATTGCAGCGATCCCCCTGAAGATTGCCATCGCTGATGACTGTGCCATCGTCGTTTAAAACAGCTGCTACGCGGGCATTGCATAGCTTTCTGCCACCAACGACATTGCGACCCTGTGTTTAATCCACTTCTCAAAATCTGCTTTAAACCCGATGGTTTGAAAGAGTTGTGTTTTCTTGTGTACTGATAAATTTAACGTCTTCATCTTTGATCTGAAAATCTTAACCGTGAATCTCTATTTGGGGCGTTTTGCATCTCTTTTTATGCAACGTATTTACTTGTCACGGAACAATATTGCTCTCCCCCCCCCCCCCCCCCCCCCCCCCCCCCCCCCCCCCCCCCCCCCCTCCCCATCAAGAAAAAAAAAATCCACAAAACTGTGTCCTGCGCTGTGCAGTTCTGAACGAAGGATGTTAAAGAAAAAAAAAAAAAATGTCTTACCAGAGCTGCCGGCTACAGGCAGTAAGTCCACTGCTGAATTAACCTCTCGTTGCGCATAGTTGTCTTTGGAGGATGGAGCTTACTGTACATGAAGCACACGCCAGGGTTTGGCGTTGGTTCCTCTGAAGCGACCCAGCACGTTTGTATAGCCGCAAATTGCGACAGCAGACTTCAGCGTTGTCACAGCACAGCTGTAGGACTGTAGGACTACGATACTGATATTTCCAGACCCGTGGCACGCTACGAAGTCGTATAACGTGATCACCAGGTTTGCGTAAAACACGGCTCAGTTCACAGACATCAAAATCTTTCATCTAAAATTGCGCTCCTCGCTCCAGTCCCCTTCTCGCCTTTTCCGCCTTTATCCCACTCGTAGCAAATGGCTGCGAACAGGTAAATGCTGGTATGCCCGACCGTGCGTATGCTAGGGGTTGGACTGCAAGCAGTTTACTGCATTCTCCTCTGTCGATCTGTAAAGAGCAGACTGCTGTACAGCCAGGTCTCTGCCATCTTATTGCTACAGTGACGTGCTAGTGCTCACTCATCTACTTTGCTTTAAGATGGACAAGATCTTGCTGTCAACCGAGTTCTGTGAAACCCATTGATGACGAGAGTCTGACCCACAGCAGAAATAATCTGTCTTACACACACACACACACACACACACACACACACACACACACACACACACACACACACAATCAACAAGGAAATCAACAAGGACAATAACTGACCTTGGATGTTAAATACGGTGGATAGCCATTTATCTCATCGTATTCAAGACCATTAGGACTCTTCACTGGCACTTCAGAAAACATTCTCCAATGCATAGAGATGAATTTTCTCAGTGTCAGAAGCAGCAGAGCGAACACGTAACATTCTCCTAC
>JADBJO010003921.1:140000-142500 GCA_016801955.1 Conus betulinus | reverse complement strand
ACACGCGTTGGGCGTGTATTTCATGATGGGAGCTAGAGTTACCCTACTTGTTTGTTATTTACTGTTTACTGTTCCCTGCCTTATTTCAGATTTCCTTTCGTTGTCAACTGATTCAAAGGACAGATGTTCGACTGTGCTGGAGGCCTGGCCTCTCGCGAGTACCTTTCTTGTCTTTTAAAAGAAATTCGCCGTTAAAGATGCGACGAAAAAATTTTTTTTTCACATAACTGTTACCCTAGTCATCCACGTTTTCGCTCTCTTGTCTTTCAGAAGCCACGGGTTTGTATGTCACTTCATCATAGGCCCGGCGTGCTTACATCCATCGAGTCACAAAGTACAGACTCTCTAGTCTCGTTTCTAGTCCGGCTGCATGTTCCTATAAAAAGACCCTGCGGTGAATGTAATTGGGTCTGTCTGTCGCTATGCTTAATTGTCTGCCACCCCGCTCCTCTATCCTTCTTCCTCCCTCACGCCTTTTCCATCACCCTCCCTCCGTTCACTCATATCCTCTCCTTTATCAAGGCTCCTGGCAGCTATAGTCAGTTAGATCCTCACTCACGAAATACGATTTTTCTACTACTAATTGTAGCGGACACATAATGTTGGTATTTCCTTCTCCACATCCCCCTCCACCCCCCCCCCCCCCCCCCCCCCCCCCCCCCCCCCCCCCCCCCCCTGTCGTCCTCGGTCTCCCTCTTGTTAAAGACAGCGACATGCCATTTGGCTTCCCTGTGTGTGTGTGTGTGTGTGTGTGTGTGTGTGAGAGAGAGAGAGAGAGAGAGAGAGAGAGAGAGAGAGAGAGAGAGAGAGAGAGAGAGAGAGAGAGAGAGAGAGAGAGAGAGAGAGAGAGAGAGAGAGAGTGATTATTATCCCGGAAGTTCTGACGCCGGAACGTATGATGTGATCTGGATTCTGCCTGCATGTGTGGTGACATTGTATGGGAGTTCTGTGATGACCTTCACCTGCAAATGATGACCTTTACTTGGCAGACACACGTACGGCATTTCATGCTGTTCCCGTGTGCAGTGTGCGTGTTCCGAGGTGAGGGCGGACAATAGTCTGTCACTAATTCAGATGGATTTCAGATGGTATAAAGACATTTGACAGGCTTTGATAACGATGATGGAAATCGTGTACTGGGCATAATGATAGCAGAGCCCCACAGAGTTCATGTTAGGTTACCTTCTTCTCCCCTAAGTGAACGCCGCATCTTTTAAAGTGACCACACACAATGTATCTGTATGTTACACACACACACACACACACACACACACACACACACACACACACATACACACTCACTTACACACACACACACACACACACACACACACACACACACACACACACACACACACACACACACACACACACACACACACACACATTGTCAGAAAGATGACAGACATTCTGGTGGACGTGGAACGATCAGTGAAATAAGCGAGTCGGCTTTGATCTCTCATTAAATCACATTCAGACTGATTAGAGGCTGATCCTGGCAACAAACGTAAAGTCTTCGCTCCTTACAGAAGTTTCTGTTCAAATTTCTATCTACTCCATTCAAGCGGTCGCAAAATGGTGATGTGACAATCTCTCTCTCTCTCTCTCTCTCTCTCTCTCTCTCTCTCTCTCTCTCTCTCTCTCTCTCTCTCTCTCTCTCTCTCTCTCCCCCCCCCCCCCCCTCTCTCTCTCCGACGTTGATAACCTCGCCTATTTGATTTTTTAAAAACAAAAAGGACAATGACGTAAGAACATTAATTTAAAGTGCATAAAATGTTCTATAACAAAACTCTGAATTAGAATAGAAAAGAAAATATTGTTTTGTTTGAGTTTAAGAAGCCTCAGGCCACATTAAGTATTAAGTACACTCACACACAAAAAAAACACAAAGGCACATACACGCGCTCTCGCGCGAGCGCGCGCGCGCGCACACACACACACACACGTACACACGTACACACGTACACACGTACACACACACACACACACACACACACACAAACACACACACACACACACACACACACACACACACACACACACACACACACACACACACACACACACACACACACACACACACATCTTGGTGCAATATGCTGACGATATTTGCATGTGGGATGAACGTAACTTTAAAGAAGAAAACTTCAGTCAGGTCTATAAAATTTCATTAAAAAAAAAAAAAAAAAAAACATTCAGCGAGACCTAGATAATATAACAATATTCATGTTTGAAAACGGTCTTAGGTTATCGCAGAAAAAAAAACCACATGATGTTGTTTGATGCTGGTGGAAGCATTTGCAATATTCCTACTTTTAAGGTAGATAACAATGTATTGAATTATGTCACCGAGATGAGATTTTTAGGAGTAAATATTACCTCTAAATTAACTTGGAACAACCATATTGAATATATTATCAACGAAGTCAGCAAATCTCTTAATCTTCTTAAAGTAATCAGTAAACAAAATTGGGGCGCAGATACACAATTTTTTAGTACA
>JADBJO010003921.1:105000-120000 GCA_016801955.1 Conus betulinus | reverse complement strand
CATCACTGATGACGAAGTTTGTTTTTTGTTTTTTTTTTTGTCCAGTATCGGATTTTACCTCTTCCTCACCCTCTCCATCTCCATCTCCTCATCCTCCTCCTCCTTCACCTCAGCACCTTCACCACACTCTTCTTCTCCCACCTTATCCACCTCATCATCATTATCGTCATTGCCATCCTCACCGTTGTCATCGCCGCTGTCAAATGATGGTCATCGTAGTCCATATGACCGTTGTTATCATTATCACTTGCTCTGTTCTCTACAGTCCGACACAGGGCGCACTCATTCCTAGTGGTACAAAGGATCCATATTGCCGCCATACACACACACACACACACACACACACACACACACACACACACACACACACACATATATATATATATATATATATATATATATATATATATATATATATATATCTGACGCCAAGAGCACAGACACAATCAGCCGTGTCTCCCTGATGAGTCCGATCCAGCGGACGAAAGACTTCGGAGCAGGCGACACATATAGATGTGTCTTCGGGAGGGATTGCGATAGTTTCCACAGGCAGCTAGTGAAGGGGTTTTCATATTTATGATATACATTTTACCATTTATTTCATCTTCAATTTTTTTTCCCTCTCAATTTCTAATCTTTGCCAAATCATTATTATAATGATGGAAGAATTGTTAACCTGCACTTGTTTTCCCCCCACGTTAATTTGCACTTGTTTTCCCCACTACTTAATTGTTCAGCATTATACTGTTTGGTCAATCAGTGGGTGATTGCATCTCTTACGAGATCCAAGGAAAGGTTGTTCTGCACAATTCTTAGCCGCTGACAATGCTTGGGTTATTGAACAGCAGAGCTGACCACTCAGACTGTTCCGTATCTTTTGATCTCCCTTGCATCCTTAGATGGATCCTCAAGCATAGGCTCAAAGATTGTCCCTTACATTTTATACTGTTTGCGTAATGTTTTTAGTTTTCAACAACTTTTTTCCTCTCCAAACTTTCGTTTTGTTAAATTACTACTACCTTTCGCTGGCTGCTTTGGGGGTGCTGTTGCATTCTTTTTCGAACCCTTGGTGGTCGGAACACCACACAGAATTATGGACTGTGGTGTGTCTCTATCTGACGCCAAGAGCACAGACACAAGCCGTGTCTCCCTGATGAGTCTGGTCCAGCGGACGAAAGGCCTCGGAGCAGGCGACACATATAGATGTGTCTTCGGGAGGGATTGCGATGTTTTCGGAGGGATTGCGATAGTTTCCTCAGGCAGTTAGTGAAGGGGTTTTCATATTTATGATATACATTTTACCATTTCTTTCATCTTCAATTTTTTTCCCCTCTCAATTTCTAATCTGTACCAAATGATTATTACAATGATGGAAGAATTGTTAACCTGCACTTGTTTTCCCCCACTACTTAATTGTTCAGCATTATATATATATATATATATATATATATATATATATATATATGGATAGAGAGCTCGAGATAGATAGATTATATATGTGTATATATATATATGTACACGCACACACGCAAAGCATCAATTTTAGTATATATATATATATATATATATACACACACACACACACACACACACACACTAAAATTGATGCCTTGATTAGGCAGGACGCAGACAGGGTTCCTTCTAAGGAGTACAAAGGAGCTTTGCCCAACTTGATTAACGTAAGGTGATTGTTTCTTTCCTGGTCTTTTTTTTATTATTTCATCGCTAAAACCCTGTCTCCCTATGTTGCACCACTAATACTAACTAACATAATGTTGGTGAGTTTCCTCCCCTTCAGAGATTGTCTCCCCCTTTGAGACTTTAAGCTTGCTGAAGGCTCGTTTTGAGAATTATTTATCATTTATTCCCCATTCACCCACTCAAGCACATACTGTCAGTTAGGCAAAATTATCTACCACTGCAGATATGAATGCTTATCTCCACCTATTTTTAAATCTAAGACATAAGAGCAGGCTTTGTTTATAATTCAATATTTCTTGCAGTCATTGCAACACCAAGCTGCTCTGAAAATTGCTGGAATAGTGCTCAGTTACTTACCCTTGGAATGTATTAGTTTATTATAGTTCAGACCCTTACGGATTTATTCTAAGAACTGGCCCTCAGCACTTGTGTCAAAGATTTCATCTTTTTATATTTTTTACTTTTCACAAGAAAATGTAGCTTATTTTGTTGATTCACAGTTTTCTTTGCTTCTTAGGTGGGACCGTAGATGGGTTTTGAAAAGTCAACAAACATACTATAGCATAGCACACCAGCCTTTTCCTGGGGGATATTGTTCTACTTAAATTCTGAAAGGCGGAGGAGTCAAGTCAGATCTTTCCGATATTACCGAGAGAAAAAAACCATTGGATTTTGAAATAAGGGTATCTGACCAGAAGTCATAATATGTTAGCGAATTTCCTCTATTTTGGACATTGTCTCCTGAGACTGTAAGCTTGCTGAAGGTTCATTTTGAGAAGCATTTGTTCATACCTCAATTACACACTCAAGTTAGGCAGAATTATGTAGCACCGCAGCAGATAGGAATGATTATCTTCATCTCCCCCTACTTTTCTTCAACTTAAGATATGAGCAAGTTTTGTTATAATTCTATGCATGTAAAGATATGTACATATATATATATATATATATATATATGTATATATATATATATAATATATATATAGAGAGAGAGAGAGAGAGAGAGAGAACCAAACAATATTAACAAGTATGTACAAAAACTGACGGACGTTCCATAATATAACATGAATAAATTACTCCCCTATCTTTCTTATCCATTTTCTTAAAGCTGTTACACACCATGTAGGTAATAACATATCACCTCCATCTGAAGGAAACAAGATGAAAAATGCAAAAACATTTTAAAAAAAAAATCACTTTCATGCGTGCACACAAATTCTCGAACAGAAACCTTTGAAAATATAAACTGATGGTAGATTCACAGTCAAACAAAATTCTGGTGAAATCACGTGAATTCAAAGAAGTGACTAAACTGAAGACTGCGACTTTTCCCTAGTGGCCTGTACGTCTGCAACAGATAGTGCTTTCAATCAGAGAACAGCTGCAGTCAGAAACACAGTCCAGACCAACTGCGTTGCCCATCTGGACAAGCCAGACAAAATTTCGGATTTTTGACCAATTAGAATAGGCATGGCACATTCTTGGGAGAGAGTTGTCTATGGCATGGTTGTGTGTACCTGGACCCTGGCTTCCCTTGAGAACGCGCTCAGTGGAGAGTGAATCAGCACGCTTTGCTCAACAGGCTCTGTGCTTCCATGTAGAGGACCGAGCCAGTATTCATGCTGATGAATGTAAAAAAAAAAAAAAAAAATTACAGTGAATATTTCTTGAAACCGCACGTCATTTCAAATTAAAACTCAACGTGTTGACTGTTTTCATGATGACAGAAGAACCACTGACTCTTTGCTTTCATTTGTCAAAGAAATGATAACCAAGTTGCGCTTATTTTCCTTACTTAAGAATAGAAAAAGTTGAAAATGCAATGTTAAACACGAAAAAGTTGTCATTTATTTCCATGAAGCGTCTTGTGGAGGTTTCGAATAGTAATGCTTGACATATTGTTTGGAGTAAGTCGTTTTGCTGCTTCTTTACTCAGAGATTCAAATCACGTCTCAACAGTCAAATTGTGAATAGAAACTGCTTTTCTTCAGACATCTCAGTTGCGGCAGTCTACTGACGTCCAGTGTGAAAAGAGACTGGGATTAAGAAAAAACAACAACTCTAATTCAATTTTTCAATCCGTTAAGGTCACGCCTCAGATGGACCCAATGTTTTTCTTTCCTGACCTTCGTCATGTTTCCCAGTCGGACGGTGTCGACTGTCCAGCGCGCAGAAATCAATAAGGGTCCCTTGCAAATATTGTCTCTTCCGGTTGACATGTTCATATAGTCCAGTGGTTAGAACACTCGCATCTGGAACAGAGGGTCATAGGTTCGAGCTCTCGTGGAGCCTTGTAAGGTGAAGTATGCGGCGGGTCTTTTTTTCCCCTCACCTCCCAGGTCAATATTGACCAACTTGCTAGGTAAATCTTCTTCGTATATTTACACAAATAGTCAATCAAATACTGCACGGCCAAGGCTCTGCGAACTATGTTAACGCTCGGTGTACCACAGAATCACCAACATACCTAGTTTTGCACCAGGATACTTGGAGAAGAGGCAGATAGAATCAGACATTCTCCATGCTCAATATATTACCGTGAGGAACACTCAGACGACAGCTGCATCGACGACTTCCGGCCGAAGGAATTACATTTCACCAGCATCTGTGCGTTTATGTCTCCGTCAGAAAAAAAAAAGAAACGTCAACGATTTTCATGAAACTTGACTGGAAGATGGAATGAAGTTCTAAGACAAATCCGTTAAATTGTGGTGCAGATCCGTGCTACGGATCCGGATCAAAGGCGGATCCAGGATCCGTTCGACTTTTACAGAGGTCTGCGCTCTCTCGAGTGTTCTCTGATTGATGATGTGACCGTGACGGGACCCCAACAAGTCGCCGGTTATGGGAATAAAAGTGATTAATAATTTAGTATGTGTCTGTCTGGGTGCAGACAGCAGTAGTTTTCTTTTTTACTCCGTGGTACTATGCGCCAGCATTATGAAGTGAGGACCAGGATAGTTTTTTTTTGTTTGATGCAGATATCAGTAACTTCAAGGCAGGCGTTGTCACTCGGCACGTTTCGAAAGAAAGAGAAGCAACAGAGATAGACCGAAATAGCAAAAGACACAGACAATTAGAGCGCAGCTCAGTTTGATGTTGTAAATTTATTGTTCCTTTTTGCTGGTGATGGTGTAGTAAAGGCGCGCGCGCGCGTGTGTGTGTGTGTGTGTGTGTGTGTGTGAAAGAGAGAGAGAGAGAGACAAATGACAAAATGTTTAATGAGCCAGGCCTTCTGCCCATGTCAAGGGGAGGGGGTACAAAGGGAAATCATGTCAGGATACTACATTGAAAATGAATATGATTAACGTCCATACTAACCCGTAGACGAAATAGCAAGATCACGGATTTTAAATGCATCAGTTAGATATGCTGCCAGTCTGCACATACATTTAGCGTCACACATCAGTAACGATAACCTGAAAGAAGAAGGGTAATTGTAAGTATTACAGGGAATGTATTTTTCTCTAACATTTGAGTATTTTGGACAGACGCATATAAAAATGAAGTTCGCTTTCTGGGGACACTCTCACAAAATGGGCAGTTAGGGGAGACATTATTGGAGTATCGGTAACGATGCGTTCGTAATGCTGAAACACCTAATCTAAATCTGGTTAAGGTCTTTTCAGTACACTCTGTTTTAGGTCGAATAGTATTTGAGATGTACCAAACGATAGTTTGAAGATGCATAAAATGTACACCGACTTTTATCTCTCAACTGAGCCTCCCATCCTTGAATGAAACAATCGATTAGCCTTTGCTTGAATTCTCTGAGAAAAAGATGAATATTTGAACACCTTGGTGTTCCCATACATGTCCGAATCCATATTTGTATAAGTAAAGCATACGGCAGAAACCCAATTGTTCTGATTTTTATGATGAAGAGCTAACAGCATTTTATAAGATTTTAAAGGCAGACGCTCATCAGACATTCTCAAAAGTTTCAACCAATATTTAACACATCTTGCATAAGTATGAACATAGAGAGGATATCTACCACATTCACCATAGACGAGGACGTTAGGTGTCTTAACGCTAACATTTAACAATCTTTTCAACGCAAAGAGGTGTACTTTTTCAATCAAATTCTGGTTTGCAATCAATCCCCAAACTTCAGAGCCGTAAGTTAGCATTGGTAGGATTTGACAATCAAATAATTTAAAGAACACTTTTGGATGCTTTTCACCCGAGGGACCACAGCAGTTTTAAGATACATATAACTCCTCTCTTTGCTTTCGCGGCTCTGTCTTCCATAGCGTAGGAGAAAGAGAGGGAAGGAGAAAAAAATGATACCAAGGTATTTATACTGATTGACCACTTCTAGCTTATTGCTACCAAAAAAACCATTTTTCTCTCTCGCTGCAATGTAACCCCCTTTGCGAAAGACGACCACTTTAGTTTTATCTAAATTAACTGATAAATTCATTCTATGAGAGGCATCCCTCAAAATATTCAGCTGTCGTTGCAGACCAATAACCGAGAAAGATAGTAACAGAACATCATCAGCAAAAAGTAGTATCAAAATTTCCATTAAATCTGGGGATAGCTTTACACCGTGTTTTACCATTACGGGTTACATCAATCAATTGCAAGTTCATTAATAAATAGCGAGAATAAAACTGGACTGCAGTTGTCTCCTTGTCTCAGGCCACGAGGGGCAGAAAAATGGTTCAGTGCACTGGTTGTTTCACTTTTACACTAGCTTTGACAGTTTCATACATGCCTTTGACAGCTTTGTACATTTTACCTCTCTGATTCCTTTCTTCTTTATATATCATCAAAAGGTACTGCCTGTTAACTAAGTCGAAGGCCTTTTTGAAATCAATAAAGGCAACGTATAGCTTGCTCCGATTGAGTAACTGCTTTTGAATTAGTGCCAGAAGGGTAAAAATGTGATCAATCGTACTATGATTTCGTCTAAAACCAGCTTGAGATGAATCAATTAGATCATTATCTTCGCCCATTCAGTAAGTCTTTTATTAAGGATATAACTGTACAACTTGCCTCCAATATCTAGCAAGGAAATACCCCTGTAATTGTCAGGACAATCAGGATCACCCTTTTTATACACAGGTACAATGATAGATGAGAGACAACTTTTTAGGAAAACTACCAGAATCAAACAGTTTATTGAAGTATTGAATTAAAAATAGAATGACTTCTTGAGATGTGTTGTTTTTTTTTTTATAAAATTCACCACTTAATCCATCGGAACCAGATGCTTTTCTATATTTCAAAGCTTTTATAGCATCCTCAATTTCCCATTGCTCTATCGCTCTGTCTAGTGGAGCACAGTCCAAGTTTGTGTCTACAGGCAAGTTAGTTTGAAAAGTTTCTTCAAAATCTGGTAAAATCAGTATCGTTAGATAGATCACTATTAAAAAAACCGTCTTGAAATGATCAAACCATTCATCAGAAGTGATCGAAATTAAGATTAAATTCTTTAGATATATAAGAACAGATTTAAACAGTTCCCCAAAAACGTTTAGGATCGCCACTACTATTTACAAGGGGTATCTAGAATTGAGTGTTTATGTTCGGACCTCTTAACGCTAAGCAGATTTTTATACTGTCTCCTTGAAATCACATACATATATCTGTAATATATCATTTGTAGCTTTTTACTATCATTGTCAACATCATTTTTTACAATACTGTCGCAAACTCTGCGAAATGTTCGTAAAGCTTTACGTACTTCACGTCTTTTTTTCTGCACATTCTCTGTCAAACCATCGCTTTTGTCTGAAACTATCTACCCTAAACGTCTTTAACATACTTTTTCCAGCCATCTTGAGACCACCAATGAATGAGGCTAATGAGGCATCAATATCAACATCTATTAAATTACTAGCATCTTGAATTAGTTTCTTAACATCATTATCATTAAACATTGCACAATAATCATTTTTCTTTTCATTATTCCACACAAACTTAGTAACTTTACTTATCGTAGAATGGGACGAGGTGGGTTTCATTCAATGGCCTTAGGTACTTCAAGAAATAATTCTACAGGCATATGTTTTGAGTCAGTTCTGGGAATAACGTTTAAAAATGAACCCGCATGAAACATACATTCAGACACAATAAAGTAATCAATAACACTACATCCATTATAGGCAATATAAGTGAAGTTTCCCCCCTCATCGCCCAAAACAAGTCCGTTCATTATAATCAGGTTATATTGATCACATATTTGAAGTAAATATTTACCAAATTCATTTGTAACACCATCCTTTGACTCCCTACGAAATCGTGTACACAGCTTTGAATACTCTGCATTGTCACCAAAAAATTCGTCTATGGAGAAGTCAGAAACATTACCATTGCCTGTTCTGGCATTCAAATCTCCAAAAACAATGAGAGGTAGTTCGCCATATTCTTCAAATAAATCAGCGATACAGTCATCCAAAAAACATAAACCCATTATCAATTTCAGTTTCAGCATAATAAACACTATTTGAAGGTGGGATATACAAAAACCAATCAAGAAAGAGTCAGAATAAAAACCCGTTAGTAGTTTCGATATCTTAAGAACCAAGCAGTTGTCATATTCAATTGTGATATGTGTAATAAATCTAGTCAGCTTTTTCTTTACAAGAAGTGCAATTCCACCGGACAGTCTAGCGGTAACAGAATCAGAAACTTGAATGCCAGGAGAAATATATACATCATGATAAGGAAACAAGTGACTTGGGAAAGAATCTGAAAAAGTTTCAACGAAAAGAATGAAATCATAAACAGACACAAAGAGCGAATCTCATGATCATATACTGTTGACATACCTTCCACGTTGTAAGTCAAGAACCGTAATGTTTTGGCATCTTTTAAAATGCCAGATTGTTGAGCCGAAAGGTGATTTCAAACACAGGCAGGGCCGAATTCCTAGCTACTGGAGGGGGGGGCTGTACGAGGAGTGTGTCTAGGGCCTGTGGTAGTGAATGTGTCCGTCAGGTGTGTTTGGCGACATCTGGCTCTGCTTCGGGTTTGAGGTGGGTGGCATGGAGATTTGACTGGGGTTTCGTTTTCATATGAAACTTGAGGAATGAAGTGAGAACAGATAGGGGACTGGTCACTAACTAAAGGAGACTGCTGGGGCTGAAACAAGGGCTGAGAGAGAGACTGACTTTCAACATCGTCGGAGTTCCATGTATCCACAGGGTCTAGAACGGAGGAATGGTCGGCAGAGACAATTCCACTGGACCGGTAACCATTCATTTTGTCCGATGTCACAGGCACAGTATGGGCAGATGGACCAGTATGAGTATATACACTGTTCTGCGAACATGCACTGAGCGGTGGAGGAGCACTGATCACACTGGAAGCCGTGGTGGTGCGGGAGAATGAGGTGACAGTTCTCTGGTAGACGGAAGGTTTATCAGCGAGTTTATCACTCACACTGTCTTCTGGATCAGGTGCAAGGGTCTCCTGACTGGCAAGGTCCAGGTCCTGTGGAACAGCAGCACTGTCACCAGAAGCGGAAGGAACAGGACTTGGTGAAGCTGCCTGGCGAACACTGGCCTTGGTTCGCGGCGTTCTCTGAGGACGTGGCGCTAGCGCTGAAGAGGGAGGGCAGGGCGCGGGGCGGGATGTCGGGCAAAGCGCAGGGCAAGAGGATCCGTCGTTCTGCTGAGCTGAGGCATGTGGACGTCTGAGGGCAGGAAAGGATTCTATATCAGAGGGAGGAGGTGGGCTGAGACTGCCGCTGCTGGTTTTTAACTTCAGCGTGATGGCTTTGCAGAGAACGTTGTCTGCCAGCACGGTATCCATGGCGCTGCTCTCTTCTGCTGTCGTGAACATGCAGGCGTCCGCTGCGAAAGAAGGCACGTCGTCCTTCTTCCCTCTCACGTCTGATGACATTCTGCTGTCTGTTCGTGAGATCGCCACCCACACGAATGTTCAGCGTATCAGCCAAGTCCTTTCTGCTGTCCTTTTCACTTAGAACTGACAGTTTATCACTCCACCTGTGTAGTTTTGCAATGAGGGACGGGGGTAGGCAGAGTGTTCTCTTTTCCTTCCTACACGATGGGCTCGTTCAACATCCTCCAGGGACCAAGTCTTGCAGGGGTAAAACCTGTTCAGAAGCTGAACAACCTTCCTGGCGCAATCAGAATAAGTTTCGTTTTCTTCCTCGTAGACATTGAAAAATTTCACGTTGTTTTGTCTGGAAAATGCTTCAAGCTTATCAATATCATCGTCCACATTCTGACGTACTCCATCGAAGTAATCCATCCAGTCTACGACTTGTTCATATCTGCTTTCAAGGAAAGCACATTTCTTAGTCAACACATTCACGGCGTCGTTCAATCGAGTTATATAATCTTCCATTTGTATGAGGAGATCCGAATGTGTAGGTCCTGGGTTTGCTTCCACGTCCATGCACTGCAGCAGGAAACGGAAGAGAAAAACAATCACAAAAGAAGCTGTCACACATCCGAATCTTGCCTCAGCACGGGGTAGAGCGTCGCGAGAAAACCAGCAGAGCGAGAAATACAGCGATGCGTAGTCCGTGCGAATGTAGTGTTGACCTCTGCTGTGCATGTCAAAGCCACGAGGTAGAAGTCGTATCCCTGTGACCTTTGACACACAGTGGTTGAGTCTCTTCAATGTCCAAGCCAAAACAGTCAAGTGAAACACACCACAGCGAAAACGAAACTCCATGAAACTTGCAGGCATGATGGATGGTACTAAAAGCACTAATCCTGCAAATTTCTGAAACTTGAAATGTAATGAAACTCGAATAATTAGCAGTTAATTGCAGACACTCAACAAAGTACGACTGCCTCGAACATGAGCATGAACTCAGAGAGAGAGAGAGAGAGAGAGAGAGAGAGAGAGAGAGGGTGGGGTGGGGTGAGGGCAGGTTTGTGAATTTAATCCATTTGCCGCTATTGGATTTAAGGGAGCATTTCTCTGCATCTGGTTGCTTACGTCATTCTTTCTGTAGACAGCCCTGACAAATAAGTCATGTATGTGCGAATGCGTGTGCAGGAAGTCACATATTCCAATCCTTCAATCCAGGGAAATTGATGTTGACGTAGTGGGGTAAGGAAATTAAAAAAGAAAATATTAAAAGAAGAGACGTGGACAAACCATTTCATCACTTTTTTTTAAAAAACCAATTTTGCTGAGAGAGAGAGAGAGAGAGAGAGAGAGAGAGAGAGAGAGAGAGAGAGAGAGAGAGAGTTTTTGTTTTTCGTTTTCGTTGTCTTTGAAGTGGATTTTAGAAAGCATTGAAAAATGTGGTTTCGTCTAAGCATACAAAGTTGGAAACAGACACTAACGTATCTCACATAAACACTGGAAGGCACATATAGATACCCCTTAAAATTTCCTAAGAATACAAACTCAAACACACACACATACACACGCACACACGCGCGCGCGCGCGCACACGCACACGCACGCACGCACGCACGCACGCACGCCCCCCCCCCCCCCACCACCACCACAAAACACACACACATGGAACTTAATTGTTCTCTTGACAGGGATCTTTACAGGTTATCCCATTTTGCACTGTATACCTTAGTTAAATACTGCACAATGACCCTTTTATAGGTAACCAATTTCTCTTATTTAATTGTATTCACACTTCTTTATATGATGATAGAACCTTAGAAAAGCGAATGGATCAACAACCCGTAAACATGACACTCCTCTTCAAGTCTCTCCTGTCATTAACCTGAGGACTATTCTTGGCCTGATCTGTCTGCAACACCAAGTTCCGTCTGGGATACCAACTATGACCCGATACCTGAGGGTATTAGACTGACCTGAGTTTATAGAGACGTTGGTCTCTGTGCAGCTCCTAAAAAGTTTAAATACTACATCCACCAAACATGAACAAACGGACCCACAAGACAAAACACGACGCGTTTAGATCTCGTTGATCTTATTTAGGCAAGTTAAACAACACCCAGGACAACGAAAATGAAGAACAAGCAATCGCATACCTCGTCAAATTCGGCGCAAGATGGACATCGAATCTGGTGAAGCTGTTTTCACTGGCTGCCAACAGACAACGACAAGACATCAAAACAACAAACCCAAGAACACACACAAAAGAAATGTATTAAAGCGAGTGACCGACTGGGCGTGCCCACACGTGATTGCAATACTAGTGTGTCCAGTGTCGAATTTAGACGGGTACCGCACATATATATCGAATATAAACGGGTACAGCACTTTTATTCGTGTCAGTCCAACAGTGTTGTTGCCTGACAGCTTAAATCTCAACGATACCAAACTATTACTCGATAAACTTGCTATGGCTACCAGCATCTTCATCCGAATCAATGGCATTCTTGCTACAGTACGTGTAGTGTCTGCATGCGAAGCAGCAGGGAGAGTAGGGGATGAAAATGACGAACCCATACTGTGTTTTTCGTTTTGTCAAACCACATGTGCAGGCAATCATATCTGGAATATCGGACCAACTACACTGATTACTCCAGTATCTGCAGACCCCCTTAAGTCTATGTTACGCTGCATTGTTTTCAGGCGAAATGCCCTTGGATGTTTTCAAAGAGGCCCTCATTTCATGTATTCGATTATTCATCGATTGAGCTATTGTGAAGACAGACGAGAAAGAAAATCTTATTAAGCGTAATGAAGAAGGAATGCAAGGTGAATCGAAAGAAAGAAAAAAAAAAGTAAACTCAAAGATTGTTGAGAAATTGAATCAGTTAAAGCAACACAGTTTTGGGCCTTATCACTTTTGTCTGTTCAGCTGTTATGTAACTCAAAGCAACAGAAAGAAAGAAAGTTAGGGAAAAAAAGAAAAAAAAAGGGGGAAGCAAAGAAATCTTATTTATGATATGATGATTAGAGAGAGAGCTTATGAAATTAACTCAGCTGTGCAATCTCTCCAATGCTGCACTTTGACAATTCATCATTTCTGGTGGCCTGAAAGAACAACTGATAAAAGACAAAAAAAGCGATCAATATGGATTAAACTAAGGCAGCGCTGAACATCATTTGCACATGTTGTATTCACAGTGTTTTGGATTTGGATGTGGACCTCCCATACGAAAGAGATTCACGGTCAGTTAGATCACGGGAAACCATGACAACGTCAGCTTGATTAGGGGAAAGAAATAAGCTCTGAAATTTAAGAAAAAAAAAAAAATTATCGTATCCTTAAGTCGAAAGACCCTCCCCCCCACTCCTATCGAAAGGGTATCAGGGCCAGTCAAACAAAGGTGGGGGTGGGGGTGTGGTGTTCAGGGATTTCAGGAATTCCCACTTTCACCTGGTTGTCAAAATGGCTTTTTGGCACGTTTTTCCTATTCCACCACTGGATGAAGACCCACCCATAAAACCCTCTTCTGGAACTACTGCTGCCTCCTATATAAATGATCCATCCCTGGGTAGTGGTCTCAATTGAAACAAGGAAGATCTTGGTTTTTGTGGTTTCACAATTTCATTGTCAGAACCCGTTCAGTCCAGGACAAGTTTTACATAAAAGAGCAGTGACTATATGTGCATTAATGTATGCATAGAAAACTTTACATGCGTGTTCAGTCCCAGTAAACCTTTCATTCAAGAGGAGGCTATGGTTTGCTGGTAGGCTGGATGACGCAACAATGAAACTCATGCATACTCGTATTGAGGCATTATTCCTGGATTATGAATGTGGCTAGTTAACAGTAGGGTAAAAATCTAACCAATTATGAACCTTGCAGATCTGACCATGGAACAGAGAGAAAAAAGAAAGAAGCTCCTGCCCGCCCTCCACATTTCAGGAAATATTGCCCCATTTGGTAACAAAGAATACTACCCACCTATCCCTCCCCCCCCCCCCCCCCCACACACACACACACACACACACCACGCTGGCCACTACGGACTTCTGAAACGAAATTTGACCCTGCCTCTGCCATTCCCACTATCGTTCTCCTCCGGGCACAGAATACAATTCTCGGGATGTCACGTGACGGATGAATGGAAACTGAAGTGTGAAGTCCGTGAAGCAGCAGAATGTCTTCCCCTGGGGCCAGACTGGGTGTGACTGGAGACGTGAGTAAAGCATCATGTCGGTATTTCTTTTTTCTCTTTCAATGTCCCAGACAGGTCCAGCTGGAGACAGACACAGTACATGGCCAGGGTTCTGAGCTTGCAATTGGTGGAAGGGCTTAAAAGACGCTCTGTCTGTCTGTCTGTCTGTCTGTCTCTCTTTCTCTCTATCTCTCTGTTAGTCATATGTCTGTCTGACCATCTGTCTGTCTGTCTGTCTCTCTCTCTGTCTCTCTGTTAGTCATATGTCTGTCTGTCCATCTGTCCATCTGTCCGTCTGTCCGTCTGTCCATCTGTCTGTCTGTCTGTCTGTCTGTCTGTCTGTCTCTCTCTGTGTTGCTTAAGATATTTCAGGAAGCATTCAAAATAAAGCGAATACCGTTGTGGAAATTAAAAAGAAAAAAAAAATCTTAAATGAAGAGAAACACAACTCATAATTATACACACACTTCAGACCCATGAGCACAGGTCTGATAAACTTCGTTCTCCTCAATTCTATTTGACCAGATGTTGTGCAAGTTCAATTCAGTGCATTTCACTTTTAAATATATTGGCTTTTGAGTAAACGCAGACCCTGACAAAGCTGAACAGCATTACAAAAATTGTCAATCTGCTCTTGGATTCTGTCTGCACCAAAGTTTCATGTGTTCATTCCTGGCCCAAAGTCATCTTTCCACCACATTTACTATGGTCAGCACAGTAGTTTTTGTGTAATCTTGCTAAAAGGCAGTCAACAGACTGAGGATGATTTTTTTTTTCTGTCAAAATGAGGAGGGTTGGATGGTGGCGTCGGATGATGAGAGATACTATGGGGCTCTTTTGGTGTCTGCAGGACGAATTTTCTAATGATGCTATATAGGCGATATTATAAGTGGTTACAACTCAGCCAATATTTTTTTTTAACAGTTTGCTCCTGGAAAGATAACTTAGTATGTAGATCAATAAAATAAAGATAATTGACATGAACAAGGATGGGTTAGGCAGTGTTCCCTGTCTACTCAACCCAGCCTTCCAATCACAGAAAATAATGATGTGTGCTCCCTCCCTCCTTCCCTCCCCCCCCCTCTCTCTCTCTCTCTCTCTCTCTCTCTTTTTCTCTCTCTCAGACACACGTATACATGCATGCACGCATGTATGCACAGACACACACACACACACACACACACACACACACACACACACACACACACACATGCGCGCGTGTACACGTACGCAATAAAAGAAAGCATTTATAAATAATTAAACAGCGTAATCTGTGGCGGCTCAGTCGCATGAACAATCGCC